>CATIWK010410366.1:0-25305 GCA_949634005.1 Mallotus japonicus
AAGGATTCGTCTACTTTCGTGATCGAGGTTCTTAAGTTTTACAAGTCTATGAGCTAATAAATCATGCAACTTTCGTTGTCTCTAATTTACCCAAAAACATGCAAACAATTGGGCCCTTAATTGAATATAAGACATAAAGCACAACTCATAAAATTGACTGAAAATTAATTCATTAAAAGAAAATAAGAATCCAAACAAGTAATAGACTAGCTACACAAATCCAAACCCTAAAAAGAGTTTAGCCACACATGGTTGTGGCAATAAACACAAACATCATGAAAAGAATTACAGATGAAGAAGAAATAGTAGTTGAAGCTCTTGAATCTTGCACAAGTCTTCTTTGATCTCCGTTGATTAATTATTTGTGTCTTCAAAAGTGTTTCCCAATGATTAGGAATGATCATGAATCCTTAAAAACATCTTTTTATCCCCCTTTTATATTGCCAATGCAATGGAAACCTAATTTGACTTGAATTCCCGAGTTTCCTCCAAAAAGGAAACTTTCTTCTACTCGTCACCACTTCACTCATGACCATGACACATCCTGCAATTTTTTTCACTACTTAGCTCACGACCGTGAGCCATCCCATACTGAACTATCATATTTATTTCAATTCGGTCAAAGGCGAGCACTACTTGAAGCACGCCCGTGATCAATGCCATGACTCTTGAACGCTCTTTAATCTGCAATTAGGGCACAAATGTCTCCATATGAGGTCCTGACATAGCTTTCCTTGATCAACTAGGCTCCCTTTTATCTTTCCTACATAACAGGGGAAATCCTTATTAAAATCAAATAAAAACTCCTAAATAAACCAGAAACAAATAGGAAACTAGAATGAAGGTCCATCTTAAAAAAATGCCTAATTAAACCTAAATTCTTCCCAATTATCACTAACTATTTATTCAAAATTCATTAAAGTTCAACTCTAGAATAAGTGTAAAATTACACTCAATAGGGAACTGAGAAAAAGCAAAGGTTCACAGTCATCTACATGCAACATGAGTAGGAAGATAAACTTCATAGGGGATAGGGCTGAGGTTCGATTTGCTGCTGATTTTCCCTTCGAAGCACCAGTCCTACAATGGTAGGGAAGACCAACAATGACAAGCAGGCAATTATTGCAAGACAGTGAATCTTATATACAAATGCTTAGGAAAAAAGTCAGCTAATGACAAGGAATTTGAGCAACAATGTGGAAGAGAACAGCAGGGAAAAGAAGATGATACACAACAAGTTTAGGACATAGTGGCTGCTTAGTTATTTTGTTTAGAGTTGTTAAGTGTTTTATTTAGGTATGCCTTATTTTTCTGTGTCCATCCTTGTTTTGAAGATACATGTTTTATTGTTTTGCTCAATTAAGGATTGCTTAAGCTAAAGGGATGCTATGGTTATGTACAAATTCATTGTGCTATCCATGATTTAATTCAAGGCTGAAGTTGGTTTATACCTATAGGTCTATTTCAAATGTTAAAGATTTATTACTTGATTTCCTACTTAAGGATTTATGGAAATTTTATTTCTTAGTTTATAATTCAACTATGATTATCATTGTTTTAAGCCAAAATAGATAATGCACACAACAAAAGTATAAAATACTATCATTGACCATTCCCACTTCATAATCAACAACAAGAAACAAAATCAATTACTTAACCACTATTTTTACAACCACAACTATTTTTCTGCAAATCAATGACAATATAGCTACTTCAATACTATAAACATGACTACTAACAAGATCCAAGACACATAAGCAATAATATAATCTTTTCTTATCTTCTTCCTTACAATGTCAAGCTCTGTCATATTTTCTTTCTTAAACTTCATCAGCTCATCCCATAACTCTTCGATTTCTGACTCAAAACTTGATACACCTTTTCCCATTTCTTTTAAATGCTTGTTTTCTGCTAGCAGCATCCTCCTCACAAACGTCATTTCGTTCAGCAAGTTCATCGTGCCATTGAAAAAAAACCACATCCATTAACGTGCAATTTATTTCAAACAATCCATAATATGGAGCATTCATTTTGTACAGTATTAAACCAAATAAGCACAAACGTCGAAACTCATTTCGTAATTACGGCATGCATAGAACCTCCTTCCAAGGTTCTCATTTGTCCAAGATGTCCATCTTGGAGCAATTAATCTTGATCCCCTATTCTAGCACCTACAAAATCTCTTCAGCTCCTCATAATTAATTCCCATATTGCTTCTTCTGGGCATGCTTGTGTTTGATGAATAGGACGATGTCATTTCTCTGAATTAGGAGAGCTCAATTCTTTTTTTTTTAGGCTATATGGCAACGGTTGAAAGAGGGAAGAAGATGAAGACATTAAGTGAGATGGAGGGAATTCAACAACCTAATCCACGTCAAACTTAAAATTAATTTTAATTTATTAATTTTTTTTTTATAAAAGTTGGCCACGTCAGCAGCAATTAACAGAGAAAGTAGTTGCTATTAAAATCAGGGGCTTCGATCTCCAAAAAACTTAATTATGTGTTCTTTTGGTCCAAAAAAAAAAATTAAGGGCATATCCGCTTCACGGGATAAACATTAAGGGTATAGATGCACCTTTACTCTTTTTTAAAAAAGAAGATACTATCTGTGAGCGGAGAGACAGTATCATTTGACCTTCTGTTTTTTCGTCATTTTACGGTCCACTTCGTATAATAAACTATTATAAATTTTTTTTAGTTTTTTTTTTTTCAAGAAAGATATATAGGTAAGATAGAGTTTAAAAAAAAAAATAACACAGTTGTGATAGTTGCTCACGGCATCTTACACTTCCCAATTGATGCACTGCATTTTAGTAATATATATAGATTGACCATTCATTTCTGAAGAGAGCTAGTTATCTATCTTAAAAAATGAATGGTTATTTTTTGCTTTTCTTAAGGTTCATTTCTATTTGTCAACAGGGAGGTCAATTATTAGATTGGCAAATTGAATTCGAATACTTAATACCCTTTAATTAAATAATCCATTTTGATAAAATGATTGCGCCCTGCCAGTGTCCGTGATGCATAAGCATATGATTTTGCATGCAAAATGTAATGTTCAATTATTAAATGATAATTCCAAGTTGCCCACTTGCTTCTTGAATGTTTGTTGATTGAAGGTATATACCATAAAATGAAATATTCTAAAAGATTCTAGTGTCACATTGCTCATGTGCAAAATAATAATATACTAAGAAATTAGTGCGGCTATTGTTTTAGAACATATGGTATCATTTCTTCTTTATATATATATATATAATCAAATTTTCTTGTTTGGCTATATGTGAGTAGTGCCACATCTTTAATTTTCACTATCCAACTTGGCACTAAAGATGAATGATACCATATGGTATCATTCATCTTTAATTTTCACTATCCAACTTGGCACTACTCACATATAGCCAAACAAGAAAATTTGATTATATATATATATAATTTATGGTTCTCATTTTTTGAAAAAACTATTTAATTAGTTAATTTATGGCTTCCATTTTATTAAACTATCTAAATTAATATATTTAAATTACTAGTGAGTTTCTATTTTTTAAAAAAACTACTTAATTAATTTATGATTTTTATATTATTAAAACCATTTAATTGATATATTTACCTTACTTTACTTTATATATTTTAAATTAATTAAATAAAGCATGTATTACTTTACTATTTACGGTTAATTTTTTATAAATTATGAGCACATGGAGAGAAGAAAACTATATATGCTAGCTAGCTCAGTATAAAAGCCTTGGAAAACTTTTTTTTTTTTAATTGAAAAAAAAAACAGAGATAAGTGATCATGTGTGAAAAGAATACTTAACCAAGATGTCGTTGTTGAAAAAACCTCTGACGTAAATCGTATGAGAAAAATATGCATGAGAGACCATGTGGTTGTAATTTCGTTTGGTGAAAGATAATGCAAGTTTTTATTATCCAATAACAGACAAAATTGTCCAACGTTAACCATAGAGAGCAAGGACAAAAGTACACACTTATGATCATTATCTGCAATTTTAAACTTAATCCTGAAGGATTCTAAGATTATTCTATGTGATGGGCAACTTCTGGAAGGGGGAAAAAACAATTTAGAGATACTTCTGATTCTCATCAATTCACACCAAGTGAAATGGAACAAGTACTTAAGGCAAACAGAAAAAAAAAATGCATTGATAGTGCAAGAATCAGAAAATCACTATATCTTCACCTGCCTTAAGTCATGTTTTGATTGAATGAGTCATGATATACCTTTTGCAAGATCAAATTAAAAATTCAATAAATTTTTTTTAAAAAAAATAACAGGCCGAAAAAGAACCACATATTTAATAGAGTGACGATAACTAGGACGTGAGTCGATTAAAAATGACTTAAAAAAAGAAAAAAGAAAACATGAAACATCGAAAGAAATAAAATGTAGCAATCACAATCTTGTCTGACCGACAACTGCTCTAGAAAATGTCGCCCCCCATTGGACTTGAGAGTTCCAAGCACAAACCTTTTGAACTCCACTGGGATTCGGAAGTTAGAATTTTAGCAAGTGCTGAAATTGTACATTGTTTTTTTTTTAACAAGGAAATTGTACATTGTTGGCATCATAAGAAATGTTATTTATGGACCACGATTAAGAAGAAGAGGTAGTGTAGTACCAGTGTTTTCATATTTGTTAACTAACGAACTATTAGGGGGGCTTTTTATAATTTCTGTTATGATATTTATTTACCTGTTAAATAATAGGGATGTAAATGAAAATTTTAGAGTTATATTCGACTTTTATTACATAAGTTAGGGGTAAATTGGTGAAAAAGAAAAAAAAAGGGCAATTTCAACTTTCTCGAATAAATCAAAATTGATTCTTAAATCTTATGATCACAAAAGGAAAAAAGATATTCTGTTTAAAATAATGCTGTAAATAATGAGCTACCTCAAATCAATTAATCATTATAGTCAAACTATAATCACATGCTAGTATAAAAAAAAAAAAAAAAATTATGCCCATAACGTACTGTACTATAGTATTATTTTTTTTTATTAATAGGAAATCATTTGACCTAAACATTAATGGACTACACAATAGGAATAGTCCTCTCTTTTAAAGTGACGACGGTAGAATCAAACTTTACATCTCAGAATGCCCTTAAAAAAGAATTATTACTTAACTACTTCCTCACCGTCCACTAATAGACGAAACTAACATAATAATGTATAGTATTTTTTCCACTCTAAGTCAATACTGCAAATAAAATTGCTTACATGTAAAATATTTGCAACTTTTTGTAAGTTTGGTCCAGCCTTTAAAGTTTACTAGCCCAAACGACCTGGACCTGGACTAGCATTGGACCTGCTTCAAAATTCCTTTTACCATTGGACCTGGACTCCATAATCATATGGATCAGCACCCTGACAGATGGAACTATCAACTGCAAATTTCAGTTAAAAGGCCCAGTTGTCGGCGGAACATCTTCAAAGCATTCGCCAAAATGATAATACCTCAGCTGTGAACATAAAAACACCAAAGGGTATGAATTGCATCAGTCAGCATCCATTGTCAGCACTGGATTAGAGCACCTCTTCACTGTGCTCTTGAGGGGAACACTTTTTTAGCCTGCTCAGAAATTGTCTCAATGATCTGATAACAGGTAGAGGGTTTTCCAAATGGACAGCATGCCCACAGTTGGGAACCTCAACTATCTGAGGAATTTTGTTTTCCATGGCATCTTTGCCATTTCCAGATTGGCCCATCTCATAGCGTATTTTTTGGGAAATTGCTTTGAATTTCTCATCTTTCTCTCCAACAATGAGCAATAGTGGTATATTGCACTGCTTCAAGTCTTCCCACAAGGGACTGTCACAGAAATGTACGAGATATTAGAAAATAATCATGACATTAGCGGCAATAACTGAAATTGACATAAAATAGGTGACTAAACTCCGGAGTTCAACTAATAACTGATTTTGTTAGAAAAAGTAGGTTCCACAATGGAACTGGTTGGTCCCTTTAGTTTTTTTCCATGCATAAAATCAATAAAGGGTCCTATATCATTAGATGAAACAGTCCCATGTTATGTACTTGAAGAAGTCCTAACATATATCCAAATATAATTAGTATATATAGCTGATCCAACTCAAATGATAATGCTAGCCGCTCGGCAATTGCATCATGAAATGAAAAAAAAGTCTGCGCAAAGGTTTATATGAGAATGAAAAATGGAAAACAAAACAAAACAAAACAAAATACTTTTCCCAAAAAAAAAACAGCTGCATGGGATTTTATTATTTCATGGCTTGTGAGATTTTTTAGTGATCATCTAACTGCTGATATTTGCTGAAGGTGCATCCGCTATAAATGATACTCTTTTGATATAGATGATTCATGCAGTTTGGCTTTCAAAGAGTGGTACTTCTGAATCTTGTAGGTGCTGAGGCCAGTTATTTGCATGATGTTTGTTAGTTTACATCAAGTTTTCAATTCATTTTGTTCCAGAAAAAAAAAAAACCAGTTCTTTTAACATATGACACAGAGTAAGATCAAAAAGGAGAAGTTTCAGAAGGGACCTAAAAACCTTGCCTGAGGAAGAAACTAAAAATTTAAGATTAACTTACATCTGTCTACCAATGCTCAAGCCAGACAGAGCTTCTGCAAGGCTATGAACATCACCATGCAACAAGCGGGTGGAAACTATTTCCTTAAATCGAGGATGGCTTCTCAAGCTGTAACATGCAGAACCTTTGTCTGGGTAAAATTGATGCAAGCACATAATTCCCAAAAAAGCTTAAGATGAGAGAAATTTAAAGCAAGAAAGTCAAGAAATTACCTGTTCCAAAGATCTCCAGCATACCAGGAATCTAGAAAGAGTTGTAACCCATGGACAATGAGTAAGCGTGACCTAGAATCATCTTTAGCCAGACGAATTTTCCTCGCCATCTCATCGTTTGATCCTGGGCTACCAGATATAATTGCAGCTCCATTGATCTGCATAAATAAAGTTTACCTCCATTAAATATTATACAAAACATACATGCCCAACTCAAATGGATATATCAGATATAAAATATACTCTGTCGCCATAAGTCAGTGCCATGCGCAGCGCAATCCTCGCTCCCATTGAATATCCAACAAGGGAAACCTTTCCAGGAGTTAGATGTTGAATCAACTTATATAATAGTTCTGCAACTATTTCGACTGAAAAAGCAGCTTCCTGTAAGGATTCTCTACTGTCATAGTTTTGAATTTTTGATCCCCCATGACCAGGAAGATCAATTGAAATTCCTCTTGCAGATCCTGAAATGGCCTTCATGATAGGGATCCAGTCTTCACCAGTTCCGAGAAAACCATGAAGAAATAAAACAACATTGTCCTACATGAAAATTAAGATAAAGTGAGCAATTAAGTAGAAGGCATAACTGAATGTGTGATACAAATCTAAATATCAACGGCTCTGTTAATTTACACTGTCCCTCAAAAAGTAAAACCTGATGTGAATCCAAGTTCAAGGCCCAACAAGCACCAAGAGAACAATGATCCTTTAAGAGTCCAAGAATGCCCAATGACAAGATCAAAATCCAAGAAGTTTCAAAATGCTTTAAATGGAGTTATAAAAGGCATTTGGAAGGCCCAAGAACAACAAAATTCAATCCCAATCAATAAGGGACCAAAGAAGGCTCAAATAATCATATTTACTTCATCAAAAAAAGGTGAAAACGAGCCAAGAACCACTGCTGTGATTGCAGGGCCTAGGGAGACAGCATCAAGCCCGAACATGAAGCAAAAGCTTCTGGGGCAATCGCACAGGGTGCTGCGATTGCACCAGAGCCACACTCCACAGGAAGCTTTAATTTTCAGTTTTGGACGGTTGCACATGGTGTTAATGCATAAAATAACAGCTTGGCATGACCTGGAATGCATATTTACACCTATTAGCTGTTAGTGGGTATTTATTACAATTAGTGGGTGTCATCAATGTCAGGTGTAATTCTATTTGAATGTGCTTAGGATAGTTGTGTGTGATTGGTCTTGAAGTCTTTAATTCAAGCTTATCATAGTTTACTAACTATTGGGGAGTTTGAGGTTGAAACTAATGATTTCCAACAAAACCAGTTGCATAAAAAGTTCCCAATTGGAAATTGATAACCGCGCATGACAAAAAAATTTGTCTCAAGACTGAAGATGCCATCTAACAAAGAGCCTGCATACCATATTAAGGGTGTTGTTTTCACACACAAACTAAAAGAATCAAAGCTAAAAAATCCTCCATCCTCTATTACCAAATTATGATGAATTTCTTGATGCTAATGGTGCAATTCTGAAATTGGGAAAAAATGATCAAGCAAGAAGTATCATCAATTAGGTAATACTAAATAAGAATTATGCCTAAAGCTTAGTAGCATATGATCCCTCTGTGCATGTTTAGTGGTCCAAAAGAACCCAAAGCTTCTCAGCTCAGCATGTTCAAACCAAGCAAAGGATACTTATAAAGAGGAGAAGGAGAAAAAGAACTAAAAAAAAAATTCAATTTGGGGAACACGTTTGCTTACATTGTTCTTTTGTCCAACCTCTTGCACTTTAATGGAGGCAGAGAAGTCCTTTGAACTCAGAGACAAATGGTATGTAGAGACTTGCTCCCCTGTGAAAGTTCTGTGAATAATGTTTGGGTTTATTTGAAACCCCTGAAGGAATTTAATGGCATCAGCTATAGTTGCTCCCACAAAGTCGCTGCCCGGAAGACGCCGAATCCCCAGAGATTTAGTTGTTACATCTTGTTTAAGCCATCGATAAGTTCCAAGACCATGGGCTACAGATGGCCCCAGTTTTCGGTTCCTAACAATGCAAAAATCTGCATTCTGCAGGTCTAGGTAAGAGGAGAACTGAATGTAAGTTGATAGACCTAGGCCACTTTCAAATGCAGCACTAACAACAGCCATCTTCCCCATTTGATGTGCCCATTCTGCAATCAAAGCAGCCCTTTCGAATCCACCAACAATGCTTGGTTTAATAACCTGATGGTACAAACAAAACAAATCCGAATGTGCATTAAAAAGGAAAACTACGTGTGACTCTAGCAATTTTTCATGTAAATAAATTTCTCCCAGAAGATGGCTCATAAGAATTTATTGTCTATCATGTGAATGTGCATCTGTAGTGCTTTATTGCTGCTATTATTATTATTTGTAACTGAGAGATTACAGATGATTCCAGTTCCCAATATGATATGGCATTGTCTGCAAGAAATACATTATTAACATGACGGTGATATTATGACAGAAAAAGATGAACCTGAAACAGCATAATAAGAACCAGCAACAGTCAACTGTTGTTGGCAGCAAAAATTTAAAAACTGGGCATCCATTCAGTCATAAATTAACTTCCTAACAACAAATACCATTACATGTCAAGGCACACAAGAACTATAACTTATGCACTTTATTGTATACCATGTAACACATCTGACTGGGTCAATATTCTATCTAGAAAACTTCTGCATGAAGTTCAAAAAGTGAATGCTTTACTTCTTAATGAAAGCATATGCTGCCTGTGCTCCTGCTACTACGAAAATGAGAAACAAGACTAATTGACCATTCAGTGTCACTTACCACAGCAACTATTCCAGGGTGAGCATATTTCATGAGCATATGAAGAGGATTTCCGCAAAGCTTGTCAATAGTTTCATCAAGTGCCACAGGTAAACCACTCTCTTCACAGTACCTTATAATATCATCTTCATCCTGCACAGGTTCCTGAAACATAAGAGCATCGTAGACAATGAGGAAAAATAAGACCCAAAAAAGAATACCTACGCCAACAAAATCTAATTAGCATAATAATGCCCAAACCAAGTAAAATTTGAAATAGATGTAGTTGTCTAGCTGAATAGCCAAATGTGACAATTAAATCTTTATATAGACAACTCAAAGGGATTTCTTAGTAAATAGCATGTTTTCCCTTTAGTAGTACACTTTAGGTTAAAGTACAGAGGAGAACAAACCAATGAGCTGCTGAATGTACCAAAGAATATATAGAATTAGACAATAGAAACCTACAACTTTTGCAAGTTCTGGCAAGTAGTACCTCAATATACTGCAGGTCACAATCTTTCACCAGAAAGCCAAATTGAATAGCTTCTTTATAGGACCAGTTTCTATTGGCATCCACTCGGAGTTTAATCTTTCTACCGACTTTCTTTCTTACTTCTTGTATAACCACAGCATCTTGAATGGAATTTACCCGACGAGCAACCTGGTGCAGAAGAATTTTCAGATATTCAACCTACCTCCATAAGCTAGTGAGCATTTATACACCAAAACAAGTTAATTCGCAAATGACAATTCAATGGCACAAAAATGGACACACTATTGCAATCTGACAACATGATTGATTCCAGTAAGACTTACTTTTAGCTTTAATGCAGAGAATCCTTCATTAACAAGAGAGGAAGCAAGACAAGCAATCTCAGCAGGAGACCCATTACTATCAATAAGGCCACATATGTTAACACTTAACTTTTCATAAGCTTCTTCTTTTTCTCTCCATGGTTGAATTATGTTTAGTAAACTGGTACCTTGTCTTTCGGCAATAGCATTGAGGATAGCCATTTCTAAACCCAATCTGACACTAGGAAAGATTGAATTTTCCTGCATAACATTGAGGAATCAGATCTGACTCAACCAAAATGGCAAAATGTGACATTTAACTAATGGAAGCTTCTCCTTCTGGACTTTGCAAGAATTGATGTACTAGGGACATTAATATCATGCATATGCATAGGAGATACAGGAACCTACTGGGATTCCTAAATTGTTCCATATCCAAGAGGAAAATGAACCCTTCAGCAGAGGAAGAGAAAAACTAATCTTTGTTCCTTTTATCACATGGAGGAGAAACCGAAGCTGCTCTTCTACATCCATCATATTTTCTTCGTGGATTTCAATAGGTGCAACCTGTTCAATAAGAATAAGGCAGCAGAAAGAGTTTCTCAAAATTGGGCAATAGACCAGAGAGAGACATCAATAAATATATTAATAGGGGATGTAAAAGAAGGCCAAGGATTAAGAAAATTTTATTGAAATACGTGTGCATATAACGGTAAGGACGGAGGCTACTGATATCATTTCACATTGCTACATAAAATATTTTATTGTGTTCAAACTTCTCAATCTAATAATAAGTTCAACATACTCCTTTAGCAAAATTTTCATCCAATTCTCAATAATTACTTCACACAAGCTTAATGGAAAAACACTGCACAATTATGTTGTCGATGTGAAAAATAAATATAAAAGAACAAGAATATATCCACAGCAATCACAACAAATACAGCAATTCTGCAGCTCTCACAGGTTTATTTTGAAGTAGGAAAAAAATGCATGCCATAGTTTCGTATTCCTCCATCCTACTCAAAAGAAATAAATAAACAAAAACTGGAAGTCCAATGAATCAAAAGCCATTTATGACTCTGTATTTAAGAATGTCATATACGACAGTGTTGAAAAGTAAAACCAACCTCGCCGTAGCCAACACTTCCATCATCAAGAGACAACGACAAAATATATCCTTCTTTATGGAACTCCCTACTGTCATGATTTATAGGTGCTGAAGTAGGTGAAGCACACAACTGAATTCTGTTACAACAAATACTTGAAAAATGTGAACAAAATACTGCATATTTAGTTAGGTTCAGTCTATTTTAAAATTTATCGCCCTTACGGAAACCTAACCTGTACAAGGAATACTCCATTTTGAGGATTTTGCAGAGGAAAACACCATTTGAAATGGAATATGGAACAGAAAGGCTCGAAAGAACACGTAAGGCGTGATAGGCTGCTTGGCTTGCAGAGTTTCTTAATATACTGAGGTGAGAACCAAAATTTGTAAACCACACAGGTAATAAAGTCACTAACATGAAATGGAAAATAGTTATGATTAAAAGAAAAAAAAAACAACCTGTGGAAGGTAGAATTAACGCTGATGCAGCTCTCCACTTCAATGACACAGTCTCTCTGCTCTTGCTGAGACATGAGTAAAGCATCTTGAAGTTCCATTTTTGTATTAATTTGTAAATGTTTCACGCTGCACTCCATTTAATGAGCAAGCTCTAAAGTCAGAAAGAATCATCTCTGTTTTAGAGATCATATATTGAGTCCAAACTCTGAAGTACGTTGAGTCTGAAGTTTCAATCCAATCCATGAGTTACAAAGGGATTCAGAAAAGGAACTCTCTAAAAATTGTTCCAACAGAGTTGAATAGGCTCCTCATATGCAACCATTATTCAACAAGCCATAATGTTGGAGTTCTTTCTCAATATAAAATCATGTGAAACTAAGCTATCAAATTTAAGGCAATCATTCAATTGACATGGAACAAAAATTATACGGCTGCTATGCTACCATATCCTATGGTAGTAAATCAAAACAGTAGCCAGAAATGGTGTTGAAATATGCATAGCACAAGCAAGGCAATGTCTTAGGTGAATATCGTAAATCATAAAAATACTAAAAAAAAAATAAAGACGCACCAAATACAACCAGCTGATAGATTTTACCTGTGCGCCTCACACAGCTGCTGAATTGAAATGTTATGGGAAGTGTAGAAATATTGATTCAGTATTCCTTGGTCAGTGCTATCTGCAATAGGAAGAAGGCTGAAAATTCCCCCACCATGATTGTTTATCACGACTATTGTCATTGGCTTCCTTGGCAACCTTCAGGCAAAGTCTTCATAAGTTTCAAGTAAGAAAGCTATGTGACTCATCTTATGGTTTTACATAGACAATCTAAGGGAATTATTAGTTCAAGCACATTATAATATTATTTAAAGAACAGAAAACGTGCAGTCAATTACCCAAGACATGCCCTCACCTATAACTCAACACCAGTGCTGTAGTGCACAAATTATTGAATAGCAAGAAACCCCAAGGAAAACCAAAATACGATTACAGAGATCCCAACAGTAAAACATAACTAAATTTTCTACCTTTGGTTCAAAATTGACAAGCCATTTGTATCATGAAGGAAAGAAACATCTCCAATCAGACAAAGTACCTAAACACAATTGAAGAAATACGGAAAGATAATAAATTCACTGAAGTTAGCGATGCAAATGCAGAATAGATATATCACATCAGCTGATGCACTAACAGAAATATAGCACTCAGCAATAAATAAAAAAATTCTAAAAAGAAAGGGGAAAAATGCTTTCCTGCAGTTCATCAACTTCTTAGCAAACTTACTACGGCAAGCATAAAATTCTTTTTATTCCTAATTAAATTTTTGTTCATAAATAACTTTCCTGGAAGAGGAAATCATTTCCAGTTTTGCAAGATTTTAAGATTTAATGGACTGTGATTGCTAATGTTTATGTGATAAATTAACTGAGTTATTTTTCATTAGATGGCTTAATTTAACTGTTCTTGGCCTCATATAGCATCGAACTGTTTATTGATTAAATGAAATATATCACTTAGTTGTTCCACATAAGTGAAAGGAAAGGGAAACTTATGGTAAACAACATGGTATGCCATGCACTGGTGCCTGAATTCATGTACCCTTCCAGGATCCAAAGGCAACAGAATTTTTATCATGAAGAGTTCTTTTCAAAACAAGGAGGGCATGAATTATCTTCCAACTTGAACTCTTGAAGCATGGTAATCAAAACCAAGACCAAAGTTCAAAGCACAGAACTTTTTGCAAATGCAAACAAATCTCAAAATTCAAATACTTACTCTTTTATTGCATCCAACTGCAAAACCAATTGCTGTGCTAAGCAAACCATCAATACCACTAGCACCTCTGTTTCCAGCAACCCGAACCCCAAGACATGGAAGTTGTGAGTTCAGCACCGTATCCGCAATGCTATGAATGTGGGTTTCATAACTACAGCCATACATGTCTGCATCACGTATTGGCATGCTGTTGCCAATAAAGAGTGCAGACTCAGCTGAGAGTGCTTCTGAAATTACATGTGCAACATGTGGTTCAGTCAATGAGTTCTCTGCATAAATTTGAGATGATATGTTCCATGCAACCTACAGGGGATGGAAATGAAACTCAACACGGATGGATACAACACCTAAGCAGATAGAAAACCAAGGCTACATCTCACACAAGAATAGAATGGAAGCTTTGGTTCGATGGACCATTCAATGAATTTTTGTAAAGAAAGTAAGATCATTATCAAAGTCTCTTGATCATATACTTTCCAACAATAGATGAGACTGCAAAAAGAGCACGCTACAATAGACTTATGTTTTTTCACAGAGCATAGGGAAGGAGGGAGGAAGCTTCTACATAAAGTAGATTAGTTAATAAATCAGGCCAAGCAAAGATGGCCTATCAAAATTTAGCATATCCCTAACATAGGAAAGCCAGAATTAATTCATGGCTAACTTTAGAAAACACAGAAATGTATTGCATGATAAGTGGGGTAGGATAGTTATATCACATATAGAGCTTAATGAAGCAGCATTTCAAATAATTATGGCACAAATTAGATCCATCAACCTAAGATAAATACATATCTATATGTAAACAAAATGCCTAAATTAAACACCAAGAGAATTATTCATAGCATCAATTGAAGAAGAAAATAAATCAATAAACTACTAAAATAACAAGTGTGTCATGGGGCTTCAATACCATCCTGTCCAAAGCTCTTAAATAATAGCACCATTTGCCGTTGCTATGAGGAAACTGAGCTTTCATTAAACTGTCAACAAACTTAAGGATGGAGCAATGGACCCTATGAGTGACAAGATGTGATGGATCATGGCGGCATGGATGATTGTCAACTAAGATGTATGAGAATGGGTAACACTCCTCCAGCATTTGAGAGATACGCTTGCTTGTTATTCGACTTCCAATCTATTCATAAATCAGAACCAGAAGATAATCAATATTAAGACACAGAACTCATAACACAATGAGCAAATACACAACAGTTACAGAAAAAACATTACCATTACAGGGTCATAGGCCAGAACAGTATTAACAGTATGTTCAATTGCATATAGGATGCTCAGGGAACTGGAACATGGCACCAGGAAGAAACATAAAACTATGAATTTTTCAAGGAATGCAATTTATTCATATTAAAGTTGAAAGTGCATGTCTGGCAATTTGCATTTCAATCTTGCAATATACCATGACTAACAATAAAATGTTTATAAGACCATCTTCCCAGTTACAATTTCTGTTCAGTTTTTTGGTCATAAATTTATCAAAATGATCCTCAATTAGGAAAATTATTATATTTTTTTACAGCAGTATTATAAGCACCAGTTCTATGTTAACACAACTTCAGAACCATTTGCTGATAGCTATTTAACACTTAAAAAGTTGTACTTATCATCTAGCCAAGGTTAATTAAAGCTTTCACCAATGTTTACCTATACTTGCAGATAAAAACATGACATCTAGAATTACTTTTCTGCATCCAGGGCCTTGGAATGCAATTCCCAATTACCATTTGAGCTTTCTTCCCAGCCTCATCAGAGTTCTGCACATTTGAGATGCTAGTACCCTAAGTTAAAACATTATCCCAAGAGCATTTTCCTGCTTCCCCATCCTTTCTTAGAAAGTCCCACCTCTAGTTCTTGCTTAGTACTTCAAATCTTTCATGGAAGTTGTGAGGTGCTTTGCTAACCGTATAACCTAGGTTGACTACAAAAACTAACTGTATAACCTAAACAGTCAAACATTCTACAGTCTCTTGGTTCAGCTTTGAAGCTCAGAGAGCAACACAGAGCTCACTTTTGGCTTCCGTTATAGTTGTGAAATATTTAATTTAAGACATCAAGGACATAACCACCATAAGCACTAAATCAAGTAACAAAAAAAAAAAAAGTTATACCTGAATAACTACATCCAACTGCACCCAAGCCCTGACGAAATTCGATAGCAGAGCATGGTCTAGGTGATCAACAAATAAAATACTCTCTTCAACTCCAGGAAAGTAAGACAAGAGCTTTCTTAATCGTAAACCTGACAATATGTCAGCTACAACTGGCCAATTAAGATGTTTTGCCAGGATAAGAGCTGCCCATATCTCGTCTTCTGTATGAATTGCAGCAACAAGTAGAAGGCCCCTTTTAGCCCCTTGAATTATTTCAAGAATTTGTGCGACTGGGATGCGATGTTCTCCACCACATGCAAGTGAACTTTGCATTTCAATGTACCTGGTGAATGGTTCAGCACTAGGTATCCAAATATCTAGTCCCTTCAGACAGCTCAAAATCCATGTGTCTAGACTATTATCCAATGGCTCTCTAAAAGGACAGTTAATATGAACAGGGCCATATGGTGAAGAGGTTGCATAGTGTACGGCAGAGTCCAGAGTAGTCAGCACCATCCTAGCAGGAACCTTATCAGTGGGAGCAGGAAGACTGAAGAAGAACCTCACAAATGAGCCAAAATGGTTCACCTTATATACAAATTCAGCAATGTACTCTTTAAGTGCTTGAACAAACAATGTCGTTGCAACATGCAGAAAGGCATGTATACAAAAACAGCATAAACATCCATAAAATGCAATAAATTGATAAACAAATGATGAGAACAACCTATTGCAAAATGTAAAATATTAAATGTTGCATGAAATTCATTTATTCCAACCTGATTGATTGATTGGTTTGCCCCAGCATTTTGAAGCTCAGGAGGGCGATCTGCAGTCAATAAGAGAAGTGGCACAAAATCTTGACTGGCTTCCACAACCTGCAGATTGTTGGTTGTCAAAAATAACTTCATGCATCATATAGAAGTTCATATGAATATTTTAAGTTTCAGCATGTAATACATGGATAAGGAAAAGAAGACAGATAACCTGAAATCCAAACTAGAAGTTCATTAGCAAGAAAAAGCTACTCAATGAATAAGTTCTGATCTATGTCTTGTGAGACAGCATAATAGGAAAATAGAAGGACATGCAATTAAAATTCTAAGGCATAGCTATGCACTTAACAATAGAACTTAGCTAACGAATAATGATGCATAACTAAGCACAATAAGTGAAAGTGTAGGCACAAACCAATCAGTTTGTGGCATGTTTATCACCAGCTATAAATGAAATCCTTACTAGGATAAATATTTAATGAAACTTACAGCAGGAAAAAGATTGGAAACTGCAGTTCCTGAAGATGTTACAACAACTGCTGGTTTATGAGAACCTCTTGCATAACCAACAGCATGAAATGCAAGTGAGCGCTCATCAAAGCATGCAACACATGTTGTGAGGGGATGAACTGAAGCAGCAATGGCAAGAGGGGATGATCTTGATCCTGGAGCAATGCAAAAATACTGAAAGAAAAAAAAAATCCATCAGAAATGCATAAATTTGAATGTAACAGGTGCCAGATTAAGGTCTCACCGTTAACCCTAGACGAGAGCATTCTTCTACTATAAGTGATGCCCAAACTGTGTTGATGTTTGCATAATTTTTCCAGGAGTAACTTGCTTCACCAGCATGATCCAACTGATAGTCAAACATAGCATAAAACCTTAACAATTATCATCTAACTGTTTGTCTTTAAAACATTTGCTAAAAAAAATGGTTATCTTAGTCCATGCATTGAAAAGGTCCTAAAATGTTCCACAGAAAACTAAATTGTCTTTGGCTTTTCACCACATCTTAGGTGAGATTATAGCAGCAGAACTTTATTTGGGCCCAAGAAGAACCCAAAGCTCCAATTTCAAAGTCCCTATCTCTTTTCTCTTTCTATTACGTTTCTAATAACATATGATCTTCAACATAAACTTGTGAAATGTTCATTTTTTGAATAAAAAAAAATGCATGGATCACTAAGTAGACAATAACTCGCCAAGAAATTAGCTAACACGGTAACTCCTAATCCTTGAGGCACAGGAAACAATCTAAATTGTTTTGCATGTATTGACCTCATATAGATGCAAAAGCAGCCTTCAAAATTTTCCAGATAACATATTCTTTTCATTTGAAATCATCTCAGGCTCAGACCACATTCAGCTGCACTACTCCCTTGTATTTCTAGTTTACATAGATGTGTAATAACAGAATATTCAAGAAGATATATTGTTTCTAAATAAATAAATGAAAAGGCATACCATGTTATTAGAAACACAGATGGTTGGTGAAAGCCTAAAATAAAATTGGCAGAACCGTCTCTGCAAATTGGCAGATACAGAAAGTAAGCCAGTTTTAGTTGAGCATAATGTGTAAAGAGTTTCTAGCTTATGAAAATGTTTAGCACAACAATTGGTAATGAAAATTGGGATTCAGAAAAGGATGAACAATTACCAGGAAAAAGAAAATACCAGTTCCAACAGGTCATCTCGGCAATCCCTTCTTTCCAAAAACAGTGCATTTGAAGAAACCTAGAAAATCACAATGCTCAAGGACTAACAATGAACAAAAGACAAGTAAATGTTTCCGACTTATAATTCAAATTTCCAGGTTAAGTACCCCAGATATCTCCCCTGTAGCCAGTATTATATGAAAATATAAGGTAAACATGATAGAGGAAGAGAAGGTAACAGTTTGGCAATGTGACAGGACCCATTTCATTAGTAATTATCTAACTCCATGAAGTTAGATATCAAAAATTAGGATAAAATTTCTTCTAGCCACCCTTCAAAAGCCTCACTTGGATAGTCAATCTTTCAAATATAATTGCGAAATAGTATTTTCAAGCATTATCTCTCAAAAGGCCTTGCTATGCAAAGCAAAGTAACACAACACCTTAGTGGTACAGCCTCCACTTATTTTACAGATGTACATAGATATTCTAATTTTCAACCTTAGAAAATAGATGCAGAACAATTATACCAAAAAAAATATTAATGGACTAGGAACATCAATAATAGAAATCAAACCACTTTCAACAAAAAAAAAAAAAGTACAAATTGCATACCATTTGGAAAGTATTATCCTTCACCACACTGGCCTTATTCAGAGCAGCTTTCATGCGGTAAGAATGGCTTCCCTCTCTAGTTGGCAAAAAATAATAACTAGCCTGAAATGTATTTAACAGCTAAGACAAGGGAACACAATCAAGCAGAGAGAAAATACGAGGCAGAAAAAAAAACACTTTTCCAAAGAATATTCCTTCTGAATGGAATAGTACTCAAAACAAAAGTGTATCACACAACAGTAAATACAATACAATAAATAATACATAAGCAAATGATAACAAACACACCTCCTAAGTTCTGGCTCAAATTTTAGTAGATTAAAATATTTGTAGATTTTAACAATTTTGCTGAGCTTTGAACTTCACTTCACAAAGAGTAACTGAGTGAGAATGACTCTCACAATCAAGCAAGATTACTCCAAAACACTAGTCACAGAGAACCTCATGTCAATACAACTGACATAATATGCTAAATTACTAGCAAAAATATTGACTACAGCTGATACAATATAAAAGGATGTGCAAATCACATCCAGCGCTTTAAACTGAAATAGATGTGCAAGTAAACTCAGAATTCAATCTTCATTAGCATAAGTTAGATCCCATTTGAGTGAAAGAATATCATCTCATTAAACTAATAAATTCTTCAATTGACCACATATTCAACACATGCAAGTTTTGAACCAAAAGACAAGATTCAAAGCTAATATTGCACAACGATGGATGATAACATCAAATTACCTGGTAAACAGAGGACTCAAATGATTGAATTGCTTGTTTAAATGTACAAAATAAGGCATCATCCCATGCCAATGTTGATGATAGAATGGAGACATCCTCATGCTCATCTAATTCAATCTATTGACATCAAATTTGGAACAAAAACATCTTGAGTTTATAGTGCTGCCACTAATTAAAACTCAATAAAAGTTCAACAAAAGATTTGCAAAACAATCTAGGTACCTCAGGAATTACAAGATAAAAGGAACCAGCCTCATGCTTGATAGAAGAAGTTGCAATGTCGAATTTAGTGTCCATAAAGCCGTAGGTTGCGATGCAAGCAGAATCACTTGAGACATATCTGCAGACAAACTACATGGGCATTATTTAACCACAAATAAGATCACAAAGGTGCTGAAATGGAATATAATCAAAATTGTAAAAATAGAATCCCTAAAATTGACCAAAGTTAGTTGCTATTCACGTCCTGCAAGATTGTATAGGGTGAAAAATAAAGAATAAAAATAAAAAGGTCACAAAAAAAGGTAACTCCATAGTAACGAACGTACAATATCTATCAAGATTCCATCACCTTTTTATCACACATCCATAACAGTGCTAACTTCTGTTATATGTATCATTCAACAAAGACCAAATCAAATGTTCTTGCTACCGGAATAAAACGTAATTTATACACGAAGGAATGGCCCTACTAACCAAGTTGCCTGAAATTGAACCATATCCCCCAACAGACCTTGCTGTGTCCTCATACTTTCATTCTCAATTAAACAACAATACAGTTCATATAAAGAACAATTTACAATCAATTGCATTCACAAATGTGGCACAGAAAACCATGTACTTAAATGAAGTTACCAGTGATAAATTATTAGAAGAAAAAAAAAAGAAAAGAAAACCAAACCTTCTTATCGATCTCTGCTCCTTCGACATATCAGAAGAAGAAGAATGCATGAAGTAAACAGCAGCTCCAATTCCAAAAACACCACGAGTTCTATTCAGATAAAGAGATTTACACGATGGATTCTCTGTCTCCTTGGAAAGAAAAAACACAGGAAACACTCCAGAAGACTCCGGTTGACAGCAAAACCAATTCAAAGCCTTTGGACTAGGAGGCACAGCGACCTGCAAACAAATAAACAAAGTCACAAACAATCACAATGCAAATTAAAACTAATCAAGTAATTTTAGATAATGAAACCACAACAGATTCAAAAAAAAAATTATTTTTTTTTTTAAAATAAAAAAAAAGTACCTGAAATCTGAAAATGCCAGAACTACAAGGAGGAGGATTCAACTTTAATTCCTCCACAGCCTCTTTAACACTCCGAAGACCGTGTTCTAACGTCAATGCGGGAGGCAAAGTGCGCGTAATGCAAGTCTCTACTATCAACTCACAATCTCTATTAGCTTCAAATTCTTCAATATCCATAATCGGTCCATTAAATCTCACCGCTTCCGCAACAAACTAACCAAACAACAAAAACATCAAAATCACAAAACTGACGATAAAAGAAATTGCAGAAGTTTTTAAATTAAATTGAAACAAAATGCAGTTAAAACAAACGGACCTTGGAATTGAGCAGATTGAAGCGAAAAGGTGTGATTCTGCTGAGAAACACGAGAGACGGTGAAGATTTAGCTATGGATAGAGACCTTTTGGCGCGAAATTGAAGATTTGGAGACGGTGAAATTGAGAGATTGTTTGCGATTAACAGTAAGTCAGGTTTCATTTTTTTTTTTTTTTTTTGGCGAAGCTGAGAGCTTGAAGCTGAGTGATAAGCGAGCGAGAGGCGTTTTCAAATCTCGAGGTGAAAGGATAAGCCGGCGTGACTAGGACTTGCCACGTCAGATCATGCTGCTGACGAGCGTAAACTGATACAGTGAAAAGCTATGGGTTGGTAATAATTGGTCATGTGCTGACACAAGCTAGCCACAATTTTTCTACTGTCAGTATCAAATCTCCGAAATACCCACAATTTTTTCCAAAATTCACACCTTTTTAACTGAAACAATCTAGGTCTTTGACGGTATTTTAGTCATTTTAGCTTTTGGGGAAACCGTCTGCTACCCTGTATATATATGCAACAAAAAAATTCACCATTGAAACACTCATTGCTGCACACTCATTCTCTACAGCTTCTTGCAAAGCCATGGCCAAGAGTATAAAGCTCCATTTAAAGATCAGCATTTTTGTTCTGGTTGTTCTCTTGTTTACTCTACCAGCATTTGCAGAGCAATGCGAGTACGAATCAGGAGCTGGTGGTGGTGGGTGTCAGGACAAGGCCAAATCGTTGAAGCTGAAGCTAATTGCAATAGCTTCAATTCTTATTGCCAGCTTGTTTGGAGTTTGTTTGCCACTGTTTTCACGGGCAGTTCCAGCTCTTAAGCCTGACAAAGATTTGTTCTTTGTCGTTAAGGCATTTGCTTCAGGGGTCATATTAGCAACTGGGTACATGCACGTACTGCCTGACTCTTTTGATTGCTTGACGTCTGAATGTTTGCCTGAAAATCCTTGGAGGAAGTTTCCTTTTACGACATTTGTTGCCATGTTATCAGCGTTGTTGACGCTTATGGTGGACTCATTTGCTATGAGTTATTATAATAAATATGGTGCTAATAATAGAAATGGTGCAAGTGAAGGTGGTCACTGTCACCATAATCATCATCATTGTCATCAGAATCAGAAATTAGGAAATGGAAATGGAGGTGGTGAATTGGAGAATGTTAAGGTTGATGAGAGGATTGATGGAAAGGCTAAATCGGAAGTGTTGTTAAGGCATCGTGTGGTGGCTCAGGTACGATATGAATTAATTTGAGATTTTATTATTAATTAGTGCAATGTAACAGTAAATTTAACGTTTTTGGTTTTGTTATTGACAAAGAAAAGTTTTTGAATGATAAATGTAGGTATTGGAAATTGGTATTGTAGTGCACTCAGTAGTGATTGGTTTGTCAATGGGAGCATCGGATAATCAATGCACAATCAGACCACTTATTGCTGCTCTTTGCTTCCACCAACTCTTTGAAGGAATGGGTCTTGGAGGATGCATATTGCAGGTTAATTAGTTAACCTATATATGGCCCTGTTAATTACTCTTTTTAACTTTTTCTTTAACAAACTAACCATTATATGATCCAAACTCTCCTTTCTGGCACTGTGCTTTTTAATTTAATATCACCTTATATTAATATGACTAGAATGCTCGAATTATATGAACAGGCTGAATATGGAATGAAGATGAAAGCAATTTTGGTGTTCTTCTTCTCAGCCACCACTCCATTTGGTATTGCACTTGGAATTGGTCTGTCAAATGTATACAGTGAGAACAGTCCTACAGCTCTAATTGTGGTGGGATTATTGAATGCTTCATCGGCAGGGTTATTAAATTACATGGCACTGGTAGATCTCTTAGCAGCTGACTTTATGGGGCCTAAAATGCAGCAGAGCATGAAGCTTCAGATAAAGTCATATGTTGCAGTTCTATTAGGAGCTGGTGGCATGTCTTTAATGGCAAAATGGGCCTAGGCAGGGTAGATCACTAAGTGTTCATGATTTTATTTAAAGGAAATCCAGGAATTTGTTGTTAATTCTTTTGAAGAAAATTTTTAATAAATTAATTTATGCTGTGTTTGGATGTAAAAAATTTGAGTATGGGTTTGGATTTCAATGAAATCTCTTATTTGGAAACTACATGGATTTGTATTATGAGGATTTCAAACAAATCCACAATGAATTTGACAACTCATTTAATGAAGATTTGAAATGACATGTAACTAAATGTTATTTGAAATCCTTATATTTGAAATCTAAGATTTCAAATCAAATACTTTCATCCAAACGCACTTTTATATTTTTTTAACAACCACGATGTGTCCTACACCACATTAGATAGGAAACTCATTTCTAAGAACCTCCAACTTATTGAGAATTTGGGTTTGCTGTATTTCTTTTTTTTTTTTTTTTTTATTTGAAAGCTAAATTAAATACGTCTATTTGCTGTGAACAGATAAATCCATGTTTGATTATTAGCAGCTAAGAGCTGCAAAATTAAGGACATTGTTTTTTGGTTCTTAATCCTTCAGAAGGCTTGTTGGCAGTGTATGAACAATATGTCAATATCTATCAAATATGCACGCATCTTATCGTATCTTAGATTATAGAAATAGATAACTTTGTTTCTTTCATCACTTAAAGCAATAATAAGTAATCACCACATTCCTGAAGATTTGCTTATATAAGTATATACCAAGCACGTCAGGAAAGATGTAAAAGGCATTAATGCATGAACATGTACATGAGAGGAACCTTTTGAGAGGCAAATTGAAGAAAGTGAGACTTTTCTTATTGTTTATAGAGGTAGCAAACTACAGAGTTTTCCGGTTATAGGATAAATTTTTATTTTTTATTTTTCAGATTTCAGTATCGTATCTGATAGATACAAGAATTTTAACTGATCTGAATGAGTCAAGAATAATATTTATTAGAGAAAAAAATGATGAAAAAACGACACAATCATCAGCTTATAGAATTAATTTTCATTCGCTTTGCAATTTATAAGAATTCTACTTGTACAAAACTTTTGACACCATGATATCTTACAAAAATCAGAAAGCAACAACTGTTAGGTTTTGGACCACACATGCCATTAGCCTGGATCATCAATTTGCATTTTAAAATAAAGGATCTAGTTTCAAACGAAGATGGATTAGGTCATTAGTCACTAGTAGCCACAAACTCAAACAAATACTAGAAGCAACAAGGGATCTGCACTTGTTATAATAATTATTTATGGATGAAAACATTATATATAATACATTAATTGTGGCCATATATATATATATAATTAATAACATGTTGTGGGTCTTTTAGAAGGATTAAAAACAACAAAGAAGCACTCAAGAGAGTGTGAATGAGTTGGTGGGAGAGTCTTTCAGCTTAACTAAAGGTCTCAAGTTCGAACCCTGAATATGCAGCTACTGTAAAACTTTTGAAGTAGATAAAAAATAAATAAATAAATAAATAATAAAAAAGTCAGTGATGGAGTAGTGGGCATCTTGAAATGTAAAGTTCAATTCTTGTCATCGTAGATTTAAAGGGAAGGGTTGCCTCTATTATACAGTCCATCGATACTAATATGCTATAATTATATGAAAAAAAAAAACAACAACAAAGAAAACAGGTTAACTTGTCCCATTCAAACAAATGGGGACACGCAACTATGTATATAATCAAAACTTGCAATTATTACCACTTATGACCATTTATGTATGGCCTTGGTTTGCTCTATGCTTTGTGTGAACTTGCATTTTTCTCTTGAGCAAAATGATATTTTGGGGATGGCGTAATTCTTGGATAGTTTTTGCAGCATGCATTGTAGTCAACAGAAAGTAAATAATTAATGAGATGATTCCATTTCCATAATTGTCGCACTAAATAAATTGGCATAGAAGAAAGTTTGTATCATTTGGAAACAATTTGAACTGATGACCTAAGTTGAAGTGATGTACAAGATTAGGGTGGAGATTTTTGCACTCCACTTATTTATAAATGCACTTCTTATTTGACTTTTTAATCTTTTAAATGACATAATTGTCCTTATTCTTGAATAATTTTTTATTGGCTATTGCAACATTTAAACATTTTATATCTTAATACATTATTTATTGATTTTTAAATATATGCTTAAATTTTTATAT
>CATIWK010410436.1:0-15294 GCA_949634005.1 Mallotus japonicus
AGTCCAACTATATGCATTGACACAAATGTCTATAGCCATATCCAAATATGTTAACTTATATTTAAATTCTATTAACATATTGTATGTAAATACAATGCATAATGAATACAATGTACTTAGAATTGGAGTACGGGTGTTACAAGAAATAAGTGCCCCAACCTGAAATTCAAGAGCAAGGGAGTAAAGGAAAAGAAGAAGACATTTAAATCTACTTGGAATGACTCCTTTGATTAGAAAAAGGAAGAGAAGCAGTAAGAAGTGGCTAACCTTTGCTTCATGGCACTTGAAGACAACCATGAGGCACCCTCTACTTCTCATTCTTCTTGTGATGAACATGATAACTTTAATAATAATTGTGATGATGACGATGATGATGATAAGAGCTCTATTGTGAGCAAGCCTATGCTAAAATGCAAAAGTCTACTTTCAAAGAAAAAACATTATAAGCTAAAGCTTTTGAAAATGTCCAAAGATTTTGAGAACTTGAAAAATGAATTTGCAAAAATTGCTTCATCAAATGAGTAAATTGCAAATGATTTAAAGAACTCTTCTCTTTTGAAAAGTGAACTTGAGAAAGCTAAACATGAAAATGAGAAGCTTTCATAAGAAAATTTAGATTTAAAATCCTCAATTTCAAAATTCAAAAAGGGAAAGTAAACTTTAAATAATCTCTTAATTCACAAAGATTTTACGGAAATACACATGGCTTGGGCTACTCTAATGGAGCATCATCCTCATCATTAACTCAAGCCATATTTGTTAAAGCCAAAGATCATTCTTCTTATTCATTATCTAATGTTAGTGATAAGGGTTAAGTGCACTATGAAGCCTAAATCACCTAGAGCTGATGAAGAGTCTAAAAGGACTCATCCCCTTAAGGCTCATAGGTCTAAGGCTCAAGCCAAAGGACCTCAACCAAGACATGCTTACATGTACACTAGAAACAATACTTCAAAACATGCTTTACAACCATACCACACTCAAACTTGTAAATGCATGTCTTACATACACTCTAGATCTCACAAGTAACCTAGGATGTATTCACAAAATTTTCATGCACAATTTGGAAGATATGGAAATTATAAGAAAATGTGCAATATACTAACACAAAAAATCATTATGCACTTAGAAAGAATAGGTTTACTAATGTTAGATGCTTCTATTGCATGACACAAGGCCACACTAGCAATGTATGCTTCTATAGAAGGTTACACTTGTAATTTTTGCCCTTGGATTACTTTGACACTGACTAACCTAGACCAATTAAGGTTTGAATTTAAAAGAATGTTCAAATTTCTTGAATGTAGGTGTACCTTAAATCCACCAAGAAGAATAGTCAATGGTATCTAGATAGTGGATGCTCAAGGCACATGATGGGAGACAAAGACTAATTCACTTTCCTTAAAGCTAAAGAAGAAGACAATGTGACCTTTGGAGATAATGCTAAAGGGAAGATTGTTGGGATTTGGAGAGATAGGTAATCCTCAAACTTTATTTATTCATCATGTGCTTTTAGTTGATAGTTTAAAGCATAATTTTCTTAGCATTAGTCAATTATATAACATGTGGAATAAAGTCACTTTTTACCCAAAAAATTGCTTTATTAATAGTCTTGATGATGACAAAGTAATTTTTAATTGTGAAAGATTATACAATGTTTATGTTATTGACCTAAATAAAGTAGATAATAAAAAGCTTAAATGCTTAATGTTTATTTTCCATGATACATGGACTTGATATAGAAGGTTAGGACATGCTAATTTTGAGCTTCTTGATGACTTTAGTAAATGTGAACTCGTGGATGGTTTATCCAAACTCAACTTTACTAAGGACAAGACTTGTGATGCTTGTCAAAAAAGGAAGTAAACTAAGTCATCCTTTAAGCTCAAAAATAAAGTGTCCACTTTTAGACCTTTAGAACTAATTCACATGGATTTATTTGGTCCCACTAGGGTAGCTAGCTTGGGTGGAATGCATTATGCATGTGTGCTTGTTGATGACTATAGATTTACTTGGGTTAGTTTTTTAGCTCATAAAAATGATGCATTTAAAGCTTTTCAAAGTTTTGCAAAAAGAGTTCAAAAAGAAAAAGGTTTTTGCGTTTCATCTATAAGAAGTGATTATGGAACCGAATTTGAAAATGAATTTTTCAAAAACTATTGTGATGAAAATGGCATCTTTTGCAACTATTCCTCTCTTAGAACTCCTCAACAAAATAGGGTAGTTGAAAGGAAAAAATAGGACTTTGGTTGAGATGGCTAGAACTATGCTCCATGCATATAGCTTGCCACTATATTTTTGGGTAGAAGCCGTCAATACCGCTTGCTACATTTCAAATAGAGTTTTTAAAAGGCCTATTTTAAATAAAACTTCCTATGAACTTTGGAACAATAGAAAACCTAAGACATCATATCTAAGAGTATTTGGATGCAACTGTTTTATATTAAACACTAAGAATAACCTTGAGAAATTTGATTCTAAAGTCGATGAAGGCACATTTTTAGGGTATTCAAGCTTTAGCAAGACTTATAGAGTCTTTAATAAAAGAATTATACTAGTAGAGGAATCCATGCATATAGTATTTAATGAATCTAACCCATTTGATATGAGAACGGATCTTGTTTGTGTTGATAATGTTGTAGATGACTTTTTGGAGATGAACCTTCAAGAAAATGATGCTAGCAAACCTTTAGAACTAGAAGCTCAACGTAAGAAAGAGCAAGGAGATATTCCTCAACTCACTTTGAAGAAGAGCTACCTAAAGATTGGAATTTCAAGAAGGATCATCATAAAAAGCTCATCATAGGTGACACATCAAAAGGGGTAACTACTAGATCTCATCTTAAACCTCTTATTAATTTAGCTTTTCTTTCTCAAATTAAACTAAAGTCTACTAATGAGGCCTTGAAAGATGAGTGTTGGGTTCTTACTATGCAAAAAGAACTCAATTAATTTGAAAGAAACAAAGTTTGGAACTTAGTTCCAAGACCTAAGAACTATCCCATTATTGGCTCTAAATTGGTATATAGAAATAAGCTAAATAAACAAGGTATCATTACCAGAAATAAGGCTAGGTTAGTGGCCAAAGGTTATAATCAAGAAGAATGTATTGATTATAACGAAACCTTTACCCCAGTTTTAAGGTTGGAGGCTATTAGAATGCTACTTGCTTTTACATCTCACATGGATTTCAAACTCTTTCAAATGAAAGTTAAAAGTGCCTTTATGAATGGTTTTATTCAAGAAGAGGTGTATGTTGAACAACTTTCGGGTTTTGAGAACTTTAAATTTTTTAATCATGTTTTTAAATTAACCAAAGCATTTTATGGAGTAAAATAAGCTCCTAGAGCTTGGTATGAAAGGTTGAGTACCTTTATAATAGAGAAAGGATTCTCTAAAGGAAAGGTAGACACAACTCTTTTCATCAAGAAATCCAATAATGGCTTGCTCATTGCATAAATTTATGTAAATGACATTATATTTGGTGCTACTAATCATTGCTTGTGTGAAACATTTTCTAAGTTAATGCAAGGGGAATTTGAAATGAGCATGATAGGTGAGCTCAAGTTTTTCCTTGGACTTCAAATCAAGTAATAAAAGGATGAGATTTTCATCAACCAAGCAAAGTACACAAGGGACATCCTCAAAAAGTTTGGTATGGAAGGAGCCAAGGCTAGCAAAACTCCTATGAGCACCACCACCAAACTCTCCAAGGATGAGAATGGAAAGCCGGTTGATGAGAAGCACTATAGAGGTATGATCAGATCTCTCATTTACTTAATCGTAAATAGACTGGATATAATGTTTGTAACCTGTTTATGTGCTAAATTTCAATCTAACCAAAAGAGTCTTATTTGAATGCTATTAAGAGAATTTTTAAGTATTTTTTTGGCACTTTGCATCTAGGTTTATGGTACCCTAGGAGTCCACCTTTCAATCTTGTTAGTTATTCAGATGCTGATTTTACCGGAAGTCTATCAGATAGAAAATGCACTTTTGGGACTTTTTAGTTTCTAGGTCAATGCCTAGTGTCTTGGTTTAGTAAGAAGCAAGTCTCAGTTGTCTTGTCCACCGCTGAAGCCGAATATGTGGCGACTAGTTATTGTTGCTCATAAGTATTGTGGCAAAAATAACAACTAAGGGATTATGGCATTAATGTCGATCACATACCTATTAAATATGACAATATGAGTGCTATTAATTTGAGCAAAAATACAATCCAACACTCTAGAATAAAGCACATAGACATTAGATACCATTTTCTTAGAGATCATGTTTAAAAAGGTCACATTAACCTTGAATTTGTAGATATTAATCACCAACTAGCGGATATTTTTACCAAGCCAATTAATGAAGAGAAAATGAACTTCATTAAGCATGAACTTGGCATGCTAGATGGTACTAGCTTGACTCATACACTTCTATGCTAATTTTTCTCTCATAAAAATGATGTTGGATTAAGTGGTTATAGTGAATGTATGTTCATTTAGTCAATTGATGTATTTTTTTTATGTTAGTTTTGTTATCCCCTGTTAATAATCAAAACCCAAATAAAAAACCTTAGGACAAGAGACTCACTATTAAACACGTGTGTGGAAGAAATAAGGTTAAAAGGTTTCACTATGGAGACTTGTTTCTATTCTATTTTTTTGGTCATAAATAAATGAATAAAAATAACCTGCATTTCATGCATACACGAAATTCATTGTAATTTTTCATAGCCATAAGCCCATTCTTATTTGGAAGCAGATTAAAGGTAATTTAACCCACCAATATCAGACATCCAACTAATCATTTGAGACCAATTATAAGGAAGTAAAATGTCATGACCCTCCAATTTTGATTTTAAATCTTTCAAGCAAGAGATTTTAAAAGACATCAGGGATGATACGTAACAAATTTTTAGAGACATGCTTGTTAAGGTAGTAGGAAAAAGGCCTATTGATGAAGAAGACTTTGAAACCAAGACCATTGTTAGAAAGCCACTTAAAGAAAAACTAAAGGTAACAGAAGATCCAATTGAGTCAGAATGGATGAAAGACATAAAAAGGTAGATGGATCAGCTGTAGACTGTAATGAAAAAAAGGGCTCAACCACGACCTTGCTGACTTGAATTTAGAAGAAGAAGAATCATTGCCTTCGAAGTTCAAATTCCTAGACATGAGGAAATATTCTGGCACTAATGATCTTCACTTGTACTTGAAACAGTACATTACCTATATGAAAGCCATTGGGTTGACTAAGGTTCAAATTGTCAAGCAACTCCTAATGTCCTTAAAAGGAGCTGTTGTTACATGGTACTACACTTTAGATGACCATGTTCAGCAAGACTGGAGGGAGCTATGTTCAGCCTTCATCAAATAATATAGGTTGAATTCTCAATTTGAAGTCTACCTTTATGAGTTATAGAATATGAAGCAAACATCTAATGAGTCCTTCACAAGCTTTTTTACTAGATGAAGAGGAAATTTGGCTCAAATGAAGTGTAAGCCTACAGAATCAAACTACTCAGAGCTATAGTAGACAGCATTCCACCTCTAACTAATAAATTGAAGAACACGAGCATAAGGAATTTCAAAGAATTGTACCGCTCAGGGTAAAGATTGAAGCTAACTTGAACTTAAACACTCATGGATATTTATTATCTTTTGTAGCTGTAATAATTTAGAATAATATTAGGCTACAACATTTTTTCCTTTATGTTAATAAATGTCGAATTGTTTGATTTATATTATTATGAATTTGTTATGGTTGTACATGCTATCTTACACTTAATTAAGAGAGATTCAAACGAAAAAACCACATCAAATAAGAGGGATAAATGCCAGAATTGATTTTCAATTCCCTTTGAACATTTTAAACTTTCGCTTTTACTCTATATGAAATGAATTGACCCTACCATTTGAAAAAAAGTAGAAAAATGAAATGAAAAAAGAAGAATGAAGAGAAGGAAAATAAAGAAAAGAGGAAATATCCTTATTCATGCCACCACCTATGAGTGCCACCCATAATTTAAAAGGTCGATCCCGTGTAACTCCTTTGCAAGCTTATCTACTAGCACCTACCTTCACAATCATTACCAATCTCGAAATCTTAAAATAAAATTTCCACCAACTGTGAGCTGAAAAATAGTTGGTCTGAAAATCTAAAAAGGGTTGATCAATAACAAGTATAATGTAGCATGCCTAATTATAATGAATGAATAATCATGTAATCGGGCATGATCATATGATATTAGCAGACGAAGTGCCAGATATGGACTTTCTTAGAATAATCAGTATACACATTAGGTGGTTATCAATTTCATAACAATCAACAACACGAGTACCAACAGTACACATGGCAAAAATATCGATCAATCATCGGTATGATTTTGCAACCACCTAATTAAATTGAAAACTCTAAAAAAGGGACGATATAGGAAAAAAAGGAAAAATAAAAAATTGAAAGACCCAACTAGGTTTGAAAACTCTTAAAAGGGGCAGCCTAGGCAAAAAAAAAGGAAATATAAAATAAACTTGGTTGTAATTTCAATCTAGGGCGCAATTTTTAAAATCGCAGGATCCCTTCTCGTAGTGCGACAATTATGTGAGGCTCAAGAGTGACAGAGCCTTTCAGCTAATTGTTTGACTAGGGGACACATAAAGTGTCTCATTTTCATTTAAAGTTAAGCACAAAAGTTCCACAATAGAAAAACTCTTAGAGTGCAACCAAATAGAGGGCAATTGTTGTCATCATCCTAATATAATCAGTAGGAGGTCTCAATTTTTACTTCCATCTAGTAATTTTGGTTTTAATGCAGTCTTTGATAGACTTAATTCTCAAATTTAGATTCTTTGATAAAAGAAGGGCCAATTCCTAAAGATTAGTTTTGAACAGAAAAAACACTTGGCTAGTCGATTGGTTTTAAATTTTATATTTCATAATGATCTTTAAAAAAAGTGACTGTCAAACCATTTTTTTTACTAGCAATAAACATATTTAATAAGATAATTAATGGGTGTATTTTTTGCAAAAGTTGATAAATGTTTAATTAACTTTTGAGACAAAATGCAAATATAAAGCATGTTAAATGCTAGGATATTTTTTGTAATTCATCCTAAGAAACTTGAACTGCAACACCTAAAAAAAAGGTTTAGTTCCATTTTAATAGACCTTCATTGCTAGGCAAATACTCGTTCTATAAATTTGTTGTTTATTTCTTATAGTAGTCTCTTTTTAATTTTTTCCTTTATTAGTAAAAACCCATTTGACCTTTTCTATTTATAATTTTGCCCTTCTCTCTTTGTCTTTTATTTTTTTCCAAAATAAATATCATTCATAATAAAAAGAAGTACATAAGATTTAAAGTTCAATGGACTTATCCAATACAAAGAACAAAAAAAGTTCAAAATCTCTAAGAAATCCTAGTAGATAAAAAAGAAGCTTCTACCTCCATTTCCTTCATTCCTTTCTTGTTGCTTATGTCTTGAAGATTTCAAGCCAAATTTGAAACTAAAGAAGCAAAAATATGGTACATAAATCCAAGAAAGTAAAATATAATATATGTAGAGTAAGTTGTTTAATCAACTAGGTGAAAAGTGAGGAGGAAAGACTCCTCAAATAGTTAACAAAGAGCTATAAAACGCTCTCAAATCTAACATCACTCTTGGAAATGTAATAGCAAAAAAATTCCATATACCTGAAATACCATCACCAGAAAATATAGCAAATCTTTACAATAGAGTTGGTGAACAAAATTCAAAATGAATTCATGGATTCTTTTTGAGGAAAAAGTTATAAACCCTAGATTAAGTCCCAAAGATTGTAAAAAAAAAAAAAAAGAAACAAATGAAAGAGAATTATATATGTATATATATATATATATAGAGAGAGAGAGAGAGAGAGTTTTAGGTGATTTTTTGCCAAAATCACCCAAAAGTAGCATAAAATAGAAAAGGCCAAATGCTCTATTTCACCCCTAAACTTTACTCATTTGACCGATGACACCCCTCAACTATCAATGTAACCAATACGGCATTTAAACTTTAATTTAGGACATATTTAACCCCTGGACTATAACTTTTTAGACATGTTAAACCATTAGCAAGCCAATGTGGCCATGAATGTGCTTGTAAATTGTATGAAGCGCATTAAACCCATTAAACATAATGAGGTGGCATTTGACCAACGATTCTCACACTATTTAACTTCTTCTTCTCCCTTAGAAACACAAAGCTATACAACCTTTCTTTTGTTTTAGTTTTTTTTTTTTAAATTCTTGTTAGGGTTTTTAATTCTTTTGTTTTAGTTTTTTAATTCACAAAATCAACACTTTGTGTCAAAAAAAAATGATCTTGATTGCTTATCATCGCTTTTTCTAATTCTCCAAAAAGAAAAAGGTGTGCAATCAAGAAATGGATTGGTCAAATTTATGTTTGTATCCTAAAGAGGAAATAATTTGAAGAGGAAGTAATTATTGACAAGCAGCAGTAGAAGATAAAGAAAGATAAAAAGAAGAAGCGAAAAGCTGTAGATATCGAGCTTGACAATGAAGAGAAGAGAGAGATGAGCTCTAAGCTTGTCGAGCCAGTGAGTTTGAAGCCAAAAAAGAAAAATAAAAAGGCAAAAGTTACTGCTGAGGAGGACGGTGATAGAGAAAACTGAGAATCCTAATCCTAAAGAGGTGTTCGATTGTAGTTTGCTTTATGAATTTTATTGTGAGCAAATAATCTAATGGGTGCTTGCTATGCTAAAAAATTTTATAGAGTAAAACATTGGCTTTTTTGTTGCCTATTTTGGAGTCTTGAACAAATGGGCATGCAAAATCATCAAGAAAGACAAAGTATGGAGCTTGTGTTACTTGTTTATGGATACGAAAGCGAGGGAGGCTGTGATTAAAAGCAATGGGCTGACAACGATTTTGTTGTTGATGTAGAGTAATTGCTCACCTGAGGTAGGCAAATGACTGTTAATTTATTGAAAAGTTTTTAGAGTGAACTCCAACTCTGCCTCTCTAGTTATGATCCTAAAAGTACCCATATCATGCCCTTCTGATCTAATGAAAATGGATTTGTGATGTAGATGTATAATTAACTTTTCTCTGTTGTTTTTTTTTTATGGAAAAATTTGCAGGAATATAGAGAAAGAGATTGTAAATCCAAAAGGAACAAATTTCTTCTTGTTTTATCCCGTCAGATTGCATTTATAACACGCATTACACTCTTACAACCCAGAGATTAAATAGGTCCTAAATTGAAGTTTAAATGTCGTATTGGTTACAATAATAGTTGAGGGGGTGTCACCAGTCAAATAGATAAAATTTAGGGGTGAAATAGAGCATTTGGCCAAATAGAAAATAATGAGACTTCTAGCAGAAGGAGAAGAGGAGAAAAAGGAGAGAGACCATTCCCCTTGTCTTTTGTTAATGTTGCGATATCTTTTTCATGTATTATTATTGTTTTCTTTCTATTTTTGTCTTTTTTTCCTTTTTAATAATTATTTTTACAATTTTAACTCATTCTAAATAAATGTAGATAGCAATGTTAAAGAAAAGAGAAGAAAAAGTATGTATGTTTAAATAATAATAATAATAACATCAAAAAGTGTCCGTGCTTGAGGTACACCATGTAAATATTTTCTATAATGACTTCTGCTATAAAATAAAATAAAGTATTTTCACAAATATTTATTTTAATTTATGAAAACTATAAAAGAACTTTTTTTTTAAATTGACATCTTTTTCGTAAATAAAAAATAATATTTTTATTAATTCAATATCTTTTTACCGAATTGTTATTTCTTTTTTTTTGGGTCAAAAACCGAATTGTTATTTCTATGGTTTATATTTTTTGCAAAACTAATTTTGTATGACTGCAAAAAAATTGTAAAATGCCAATATTATTTTATTGATTGAAAGTATTAATTTTAATTTAAAATATTTTTATATAAAAATAATCTAAGCATAGAAAACACCTACAACGCAACGCTGCAAATTTGATGGGTGGTTAATGTAATTTAAAAAACGAAAATTGATTTTGCCGAGTATCTATCCACGTGGCAAACACTGATTCGTGAAGATACGTGCTCCAATGGAAAGATTTAAAGGCGCATATCAACGCATAACGTGTACGTCCCATAAACAACGCTAAGCCAAAAGTGATAAACAGAGTTACAGTCCTCACAAAAAATTTCCTTTTACACCCAACACGATAATCAAATCCAATTCAACCAAATCAAATCCAATTCAACCAAACCAAACCCAACCCAACAACAAAAATGGCCAACAAATCAATCACCATGAAACCACTATCTCAACAAGATGTAGATCTTGTGTTTCTTGATGAAGAGACTGATCTTTCGTACTGGGAATTCATTAATCAATCTGATGCCGATGAATCAGATACTGAATCTTTACTCAGTCTTGAGAATGGGTTTGTTTCTTGGTATACATTATCATCATCTTCACAACCTCCACCAAAATCGTCTGATACCCAATTGGCAATTCAAGACCATGATCTTGTTGTGAATTATTCTGATGATCATGTCAGTTTTTATTTTCAGCCTGAAGCAGCGCCTGTAATTTACGATGATGATGACGTGAAAGAAGATGAAGAAGATGATGAGGAGGAGGAGTGTGATGGGTATGGGCTGGATGATGAATTGGTGCCTTGGAATGTGAGTGGGAAGTTAGGGAGGCAGAGAATGAGGAAATTGGGGAAAAGGGCTTTTTCTAAAATGGGGAATTCAAAGAGGAATCCTTATCTGCATGTGAAGCCTGGTGCTGTCCATGGAAAGCATGGATTAGGGATGAAGGCTTGAAATTGAAGGTAACTCTGGGGGAAAATCTTTGATCTTGAAATTGGTCTTTTTTCCATTTTAAAGATTTATTTATCCATGGTGGTTGGTTGGTTGGTTAGATTTAAGTGGTGTAACTGTAATTAGGGTTGATTCTGGTTTTTAAGTTAATTTTAGGTTATGTTTATTGAATGACTTGTTATGGATGTTATTTGACTTATTTAAATCCTAATGTTCATAGATTCTGCAAAATGTGCAATTGCAAATAGAACCCAAATCCAGTTCTTTAGATTATTGATTTTTGCATGTTTAAAAGCTGGTTGTGTAAATTTTCGACCTTTACTTGAGAATGAAGCATTGCTCTTAGGATGTGAACTTGGGAGTTTATATGAAGATTTGCTTGCGAAGTTATGATCTAGAAATGCGTATTAGTTACTATTTGCTGAACTACTGTATTAAAGATTGTTACATAACTACCATTTTTCTTGTAGTGTTTCTACACCACTACCTCTACATCGTTTTCTGGGGTCGATTGAATCTATGGTTTTGGTTTTCTACGAAAGTAAGTTAAACTCATTTAATTATTTCGAGGGAAGCATGCATCATGGAATTCACAACTGTTTCAAAATATTGCAATTGGAAATTACTCTTTTTAACTGTGCTTCATGAAATGATCTGATCTTGGAGCTTAGAAATCCTCTTTAAGCATGTTGATACTAATGCTTTTGGCTGATTCTTTCTGAGTTGTTTACCACTTTACCTTTTGAAACTTTGCAGAGGTTTGGTTGAAATGGCTTTAGCAACTTCAGTCCATGGGGGAAAATGGATTTGAAGTACCAAAAGAGCTATTAGGGGGTAGTGGGGGTGGGGGCAATGTCTACTCTTTACTGTTTTGTAATAATAATCATCATCATCATCATAACGATAATGATTATTACGAATGGGGGCAGTAATTAGGCTACTCTGTCCGAAATTATGGATATAAACTCATTCTACATTTACTAGTTAAAAATACAAAAAACACAATGTAAATATGTTGGTGTAAGCACTCATTGTTGCCAGCCCCTTAGAAGCCTCTTGCTGGCTATTGTTTTGTGGTTTACTCGGCTCATTCTAACGACTAACTTTATTGATCTTAATCATTATCTATTGTCACAAAGATAGATTATGAAAAGAGTGTTACGACAAATTATGAAAGCACGAAAGATAGATTATGAAAAGAGTGTTACGACAAATTATGAAAGCACTTTCAACCCTGTTCCATTCACTTTCAAGTTAGTAATTTATACAGATGGCCCATTACCAGAAAATACGAAATTAACAACTGACGCAAACAATTCCTTCACTCCGCCAAAACCAAATTATATAGATACTACATTAAGGTTAAGGACTAAAGAGAGAAAATGTTGGGAGGCTCCCAATGGGCTAATGCCTTAGTTGCATGCACAAGTTATTATTCATGGCACCACTTCTTTTTGGCTAAGAAAACCCCCAATGTAAAGAAAAGAATCTATTTTATCTCCCTTGTTGGGTTTCATCCATTAACTTCCAAATGGTACTGCTACTTTTAGCTTTTAGCTCTGTCAGATTAGCATTGCTAGTTGACAGATAATGGGGGCCTGTCTGGTCCTTTCCTCTCCAATGGTGAAATCTTACTAGTATTTTTTTTTTTATCGATTCCTTCTTGAGCTTATTGTTCTTCATTTGTGCCATGTGTATCAACTTCCTCTCCACTTTCTTGCTAACGACATTTCCTGTTTGCATACATCTTCTTGTTCGCAACTTTTGTTTTTGGTAACATAAGCACATGCTGGCAGTTGTTTTTTTAAATATTCCAATTGATCACGAGATTCTTCTGCATTTCTTTAGCTTTCTTAAGCCTCAATTCATCTAATAGTTCAAGCTGTGCTAGCGAAGGGTTTTCGTCACCCTATCGAGATGCCTTTATAGAGCTGAAGTCCTAAGGTATAGGGTTTCTGATTTAGTGAGTTACTTGTTTTTTTTTTTTTTTTCCTCACAAGTGATTAGACTTTAATTTTTATTTTATATCGTTTTTAAGAATAAATAATAAAATTTTATACAATTAAATTTTTTATAATTCATAACTAATACATATTATTCTAAATTATAATTAGTAATTAAATAATTATGATATCATATTTATAATTTTTTTAAAAAAAATTATGCTTGTAAAATTTGAGCTCCAATTCCATTTCTAAATAGTTTTTCATAATTTTGTAATATTATCGATCATAAATTTATTACTAATAACTATTATATACTTTTTAAATTTTTAATACATAAAAATATGTTTAAATTAATTTTAGTAAAAAATTAAATAAAAATTTAATAAATAATTTACATTTATTAAGCAACAATTATCAACTATTAGCAATAACAACTAATTATTAATCGTTATGATAATTAAATTAAACAATCATAATTTACAACATAATGAATCTTACAACATAAGTTGGCTGAAAAACTAAGTTTAAGGTTATGAATCAAATTGTTATCTAACTTTGAATTCGTAATTTTCCCATGTTTTGGACTTGTCACTACTGTGTTCTATATAATGACGAATAATAAAAAAGAAAAGTTCCTGCACATTTATCTCGAATATGTATCGACTACGTGTTTATGATAAGAATAATATTTAAATTATCAATTATTTTATGATTTATAAAAATTAAAAAATATACATCATAACTTTAACACTAAAATACATTAGTCTAATTACTAAATTTTTAATTATTAAATTATTTTAAAGTAAAATAATATTTACGTGATTAATAACTAAAAGTATTATTAAACTTAAAAACATATTAATACATGTGTTAAAAATTTATTAGTATTATATTATTTATTAAATTTTAAACACATAAATTTAAATTTAATATATATATATATATATGCTTTTTAACTTTTTATACATGTATTGACATATTTTTAATTTTATTAATATTTATGGTTATTAATCTTGTGATATTTTATTTTTTAAATAATTTATTAATTATATTTATGTTTTTTTAGTATTAAATAAATAATACACATTTAAATTTTATATTTAAAAAATAAATAATTTAGATATTATAAAACATAACTTAATTTTATTAATTAGATTAAATATTAGTTATTAATTATCTATATATTATTTTTTTTGAAATAATTTAGTAATTAAAAATTTAGTAACTAGATTAATGTATTTTAGTGTCAAATGTACAATGTATATGTTAAATTTCTATAAATTATAAAAATAATTGATAATTTAAGTATTATAGTTAACTAATAAATATTACATATTTAATAATAAAATGTAATTTATGTCAGAAAATTAAGATATTCATGTCAAAATTAAAAATTTGAAATAAAATTGTTACAAATCAAATGTATTTGGTCTTTATATACAAATATATACAAATATTTAGTTGATGTGACAATAGGTCCTACATCAATAATGTCACCTAAAATGTTAGGTCAACACCTCCACATTCAATTTTAATCAAAATCATTTTTGATTACGAATGGTATTAATTTGTTAAATTTGAACATTTTTATTAAAATTTTAAAAAAAACTAAAATCATAATAAATAAAAAAAGTTTTAATTTTTTTTTTTTTTGACCGAAAGTTTTAATTTTTTAGACCATGGACCTTTGTTTTATTATATAATACAGGGTGTGTTGGCCTCTTCATAGTAAAGGGCTCATACTTTCTTGACTTAAATGATTACCTTATGAACCAAGAAGGTAAAAAGGGAGGAGAGCAACCAACATAAAAGTCTAGCTTGCTCCCATTAGCAGCAGGGTGGCAGAGGATTCAAAAGACAGGTAGACAAGGAGGAGTCACAAAATTCAATAATTAATTTTTTTTTTCTTGTTTTTTTTTTTTTTTAACCAAAGAGGGAGGGAGGAGTTGGGTCTCGACCCCGAGACCCACACATGCACCCCAACAGACGGGGGCATTTTTTTTTCTTCTTGTTCATTAATCAAAACTTAAGATAAATCAGGCACTACAATAAGACGTAAAACATCCATCTCATTTATTTTTTATTCTGACCTCAATATTTGAAATCTTTCGGTCAAAAAAAAAAAAAAAATATTTGAAATCTTCATGCACCATATGTACTGAGATTGTTTGGGAGACATGACTTGAACCTGGTTAAAAAAGAATCTTTTTCAAAGAGTAGGCTCGTGAGTATAATAGTATCAACTCGCCTTATTATTACATGGTCAAAGTTATAAAAAATATATATATATATATTATTATTATTATGAATACTATTATGAATGTGAATGAACAATATATTGCATGTGAATGAACAATATATTGCTTGTGAGAGAATAGTTCTCAAATAGTGGAAAGAAAATCTCTATATAAAGAGATTGAAATTCATTAATGTAAATTATATATAGAATGAAATTTATAGTTCTCTAAATTCTCTCCAAACTCTCTCTATTATTTATATTTATTTCTTCTAATTAAATACTACTAAAATTAAGTAAAGGCATTTGGTATTT
>CATIWK010410472.1:0-11846 GCA_949634005.1 Mallotus japonicus
CCAGTTATTACCCTGGGTGGCGACTCCATCATCTCCACGCTATGTCTATGTGATATAGTAGTGTGTTCCCTAGAGCCCTGAGCTTAAACAGTGTCGCGGTTGCAAGAAACTTGGGCGCGCGCTAAACCCCGCCGTCTACAGGGTGGTTCGAGACTACCCATACATTTCATCTCCCATTTGGGGAGCTGACTTTGGATCCAGTATCCTTTGCAGCGATTACTAGGATCGTGTGTACTGGCGATGCCGTCCCCTTCGACACGAGCATCCATCAGATAGCCCCGGATCGAGTAGCCTACATCGAGAGACTCCTTGGTATGGTCTCGGATATGAAGGGGACTCATACCATTAAGTTGGACTCTATTCGGACTTATTATACCCGAGAGAGGGTAGAGGCTGCTACATCCGATCAAACCATTGACCAGGTAGCGAGAGCATTCTTGGTCTATCTCTTAGGGACCACCCTCTTTGCTGACACCGCGGGCTCGATTGATTTGATTTTTCTGATGTCGCTTCGGGACCTGGATAGAGTATCTTCTTTTGACTGGGGAAGCTATGCTCTTGCATATCTCTATCGGAGTATGGATGAGCTCGTGCGGGGAGCCAGGCGATTTTGCAGTTTCTGGCATGCAGTTTTGGTGAGCATTTTTCATCTGTTTCCATTTTAAATGTCAGTTAATGTAATCATCTATTCATGATCTTTATCTACAGGTCTGGGCTTTGGAGCTTGAGCTGATTCGTGGGATAGTTCGCATTAATAATGTGCGCTTTCCTGCTTTAGCTCTATGGGGTGTCAATCATTCCTAGAAGAGACCTCTAGCTCGTGTTCATGTCCACAGGGAGTGACTGAACTCCCTAACCTACGTTGAGGTGCCTGAAAGAAAATTAAATGAAAAAATCATTAACGTTTCAGAACTATAAAATTTTTGCTTACTTGTTCATTATTCTTCTTTTCTTGCAACTGATTCAGGATTTATGGGGACCTTAAGATAGAAGACTCCCGAAGATGACTTGATCGAGGCCCTTGTCTCTGCGATGAGTACTCCTTCGCGGCCCTACTGCCAAGTGTGGTACCTTAGTAAGAGGATCCTGTACTGGGGATGTAGTCCACGTGGTCGACGCATCCCTACATTGCCTCTCAGGGATATGTTATGGTCACACCTTCTAGAGGGCAAGGAGCTAGTTAGGGCAATCGCAGGCGAGCCCGCTGAGGCTCATACAATGAGGAGCAAGGTCCGCTACCTTGACTTTGTTCGGGCCAGTCTACTGCAGCAGGTGCCTCTTTCAGCCGCTTTTACTTCTGCTCAGGTATTTTCTCAACTTTATTTTCTTTTTGTATTTCTTTTCAAATTCTGGATTAATCTCACTTTCATTTACAGGTGGCGGCCACAGGACCTGGACCCAGAGCTAGGCCCCCAGCTCGTGAGAGACCACTCCAGCATCCTCGTACAGATAGTGGAGCTGGTACCTCTATTGAAGCACCAGCCAGCAGCATTCCTTCTAGTTCGGGCTCATGGGTAATTGCTGGTTGCCTGACTCATTCACTTGAGCCTCTAGCTCGCTGCTGGATGCCTCCGGGAGACTTATCTCGCGAGCTGCTGACATTAGATGAGGAGTTGGTGCCATCACATAGTCCTAGCGCTACTCATGTAAGTTTCTTTCTTCCCTGTCTCAAAATTCATCTTTATGACATATTAGTATTAAATGGCAATTTAATGTTACAGATTCCTTTAGATTAAGGAGTATATATGTATCGCCTGATTGAGGCACAGCGGGATCACCTGATGACCGTCACCCAGCGGTGGAAGGTAAAGCTTCTACCTATTTCTATATGTATGCATGTTCGCATGATTACTTACCTTACATCATGTGTATTCAGGATCATGATGCAGTCAGTCAGGCGAGGATTACAGCTCTACAGTGCCAGATCACAGCCCTCCAGATTGAGGAGGAGGATGACGATGATGATGACGGGGACAATCCTGCTGTTGATCTAGTGAGCGAGGGAGATGATGAGCCTGGAGCCGATGAGTATAGGAGTCTCTCCCGATGCTTAGATTAAGGCTATATCTGCTTACAAAATGTTGTTGTCTTATATTTTTCACTTGAACAAATTATTTCTTTGAGTTTAGGTTTTCTTGACTTTGATAGATAATGATACTATAACATTTTTTTCTGCTCTGGAAACAAATGAAGCCATTTATTCATGAATGTTTGACATTTTGATAGCTGAACTTCACATACACAGTACAAATTTTTTACAAAAATTCACACACGAATACACTCTATCACTGTTGGAGAGGCGTCACCTCTATAAAGGGGCGTCGCCTCTTCACATAGGGGCGACGCCTCACCGTTGAGGCGATCGCCTCTATGACAGGGCTCTGTAGCTATAAGACCCCCAATTTCTTCTTCAAATCCCTAACTCTTTCTTCTTCGAATTCTCTGCACTTCTCTCTCTAAACAGCATCCCAAATCCTCAAAATATGATTGAAAGAAACCTAAAACAACTGCAAACAGTGTTGAAAAGCTTGGATGGTGAATCTTGGGTAAGATTAGAACCATTTCACCTATCTACCTTCTGATCCATGCATGTAAGAAGAATCAACTTCTCATTTTTGCATGTTCTTGCTCAGTTTTGGGATCCTCAGAAACATGTCTTTAGATTCAATACAGTCGAACTATGCCCCCTGCCTGAAGAGTTTGAAGCTATTCTGGGCTGTTAACTCAATTCTACCTATCAGATCACGGTCCCTCCTCTCGAAATCCTAAATATGCATTCTATTCAACTTCAGATGGCCAGAATGTTTGATCTTGCTCCCTATTTCTTTATCTGTCACATTTTCAACAATGAGGTTCTAACTAACTCACTCCTAGAGGTAGTAGTGGCCGTAGACAGCAAAGGAATGTATTGGTCCCAGATGATGGCTCTATGCCTCTATGCTCAATTCCTGCTTGTATCTCCTTCAGGTAATTGTGACCCAAAGATCCTCTCTATTATTGACCAAGTAGAGGCAGGTTTCATCCTTTCCCACTTATTCTAGCAAAAATAATCATTGGTTTGGACAACTTTGCAGAAACAAGGCAATTTCTAGAAGCCCTTTATTGCTAGAGGTTGGCTCTCTTTCTCCCTTCTCCATTTACTGCTTTCCTGCCTGTTTTGCTCATTTTTCTATCATATGTATTCATAATCTGTATAGGCATAGTTTCACAAGAAGTTAAGGTTGCTAGAACCTCCTAGAGATATCGCACGTTATAGGGCTAAGCATTGTCGCACTCAGCAACTTCATCCTATCCCAGAAGACATTCGGAGCTGGCTAGCCACTTTCCCTGACACACTGATACAATGGATGTGTCTGTGGTGGAGACTGCAGCATGTGACTGTTTGAAGCTATACCTACCGTGTTCCAGTAGCTGGTCTACATTTTGCTACTTTCTACAACCCTGTAAGGCTTTACAGACAGTACGGGCAGAAGCAGCTGATTCCCGAGCTTGTGCATGAATTTAAGACAAGCCCACTCACTCAGAATTTTCTACACAACCTGATTGCAACTTGGCCTCGAAGAATCATTTAGAGGTGTATTAACTACAATGGAGATCCATCCACTAATGACCAGTATAAAGCGTGCGTTTAAATGCAACAAATAGAAAAGGATGATTTTATCATTAGCAGGAGGACAAGGGTGTTATAAGCATCTAGTGCTCAAGGTGTTCAAAAGAAAAGAAGACAAAATTAGTTTATGTAATTAGTCTTTATCTGCTTTTTGTTGAATGGAATTCCCTTTTAAGTTAAACAGTGTATAATAAGCATTTAATGTAATGTTTGACAATAACAAAGGCAATCCATTCCATTTAAATTAAGCACAAAACGAGAATATATTTTGTTTCTTACATATCTCATGTCGTTAGTTGGCTTGCCCTTGCAAGTTTTCCCACTAGCTATTTTTCACTCTCTCTCTCCTTTTACATGTCCTTAAGTTTTGCCTGGACCTCCTCTTTCAAGGTTTTTAATCCAGTAGGACTTTTAATTTTTCATTTTTATAGTCTTTAACTTTTGCCTAGGCAACCCCGTTTTTTAGGTTTTCTCCTTAGCGAGACTTCACAGAAAGTACTTCTTTAGTTTGTCGAGGTTGATGGGTTCTTTGAACTCATTTCCTTCTAGATCAGAAATGATAGTAGCTCCCTTGGAGAACAGTTTCTTCAACAGATACGATCCTTCCCAGTTCGGCTTGAACTTCCCTCTCGGATCTGTCATTAATGGCCTAGTCAGCTTCAAAACCAAATCACCCTCTTTGACTTTCCCAGGCTTAATCTTCTTATTGTAAGCCCGAGCTATTCTCTTTTGGTACAATTGAGTGTGATATGTAGTTTTTAACCTCCTTTCATCCAACAAGGTCAATTGAGCTAGCCGACTCTCCACCCACTGGTATTCAGGAATCTTGGACTCTAACAGTACTCTCAACGACTGGATTTCGACTTCTACTAGTAGCACTGCCTCACATCCATAAACTAAAGAATAAATAGTAGCTCCAGTTGAAGTTCGGGCAGTGGTCCTATATCCCCACAATGCAAACTGTAGGTAATAAGCCCAATCTTTGTAATTTTCCAGCATTTTAGCCAAAATTCTCTTCACATTCTTGTTCGCGGCTTCTACAGCTCCATTGGCTTGAGGTCGATACAGGATGACCTGTGATGCTCAATCTTATATTCTTTTAGCAAAACAGTTGTTTCTGCTCGAAACTAAACACCATTGTCACTAACAATGTGATGTGGCAACCCGTACCGGCAGATTATATTCTTTTCAATGAACCTTGCCATCTGCTTTGATCCAACAGTAACGTATGACTCTGCCTTAACCCATTTGGAGAAGTAGTCGATTGTTACCATAATGTATCGATGACCGTTTGACGCTTTCGGCCTCACTTCTTCAATAATGTCGATTCCTCATGCTGCAAATGGCCATTGAAGTCAACCCTTGAAGTTTCATTGAAGGTAGATGACTAACATCACCATATGCTTGATAGTTGTGGCATTTTCTCACAAATTTCACGCAATATGTCTCCATTATTAACCAGAAATAGCCTTGACATGCTATCTTCTTGGCTAAAATTGTTCCGTTCATATACGGGCCATATACCCCTTCGTGGATTTCTTCCATAAGCTTTTGAGCCTCAACCTTATCAACACACCTCAGATGCACTCCTGTTGGCGCTCTTTTATACAATATTCAATTATGGCTGATGAATTGTTGAGACAACATCCTGAGAGACATCCTCTCTTTCCTATCAGCATCTTCGGGAAATTGCCCCGTTTCTAGATATTGTTGCAGATTATAGAACCACAGTTTCTCTATAGAGTCAACTAGCATCACCCTTATCTCTTCATAGCAAGGGATTCTAGACTTGATAAGAATAAGAGGTTTGACAGTGGTCTGCTCTCCTTCTTCCCATATCGACGCATCCGCCATCTGATTCTCCTCTAGCGGTAAATGCATAAATTTGCATTGACTGAAAGACAATAAGATAATATTTGAATAATCCCAATACAGCTTGAGTTTATCTTCCCTCACCTCCCACTGATTGGAGATTTGTTTCACCACTAGCATTGAATCCCCGTACACCGTGACTTCTTCTACCCCCACGCTTCTGAGCTCTTCCAGACCATAGATGCAAGTTTCATACTCAGTTTGATTGTTGGTAGCTTCGAATTCTAATTTTTTCGCCATAGGGATCATTTCTCCTTCTGGTGAGATCAGAATTACACCAACACCAGCTCCTTTACTGTTGACAGCTCCATCAAAGTACATGGTCCATGTCTGGATTTCTATTGCCCCCAGATGTTCGTCTGGAAACTCCAATTCCCATTCTTGTTCATCATTGACTGGATTCTGAGCCAAAAAGTCCGCAACTGCTCTTCCCTTGACTATCTTCTTTGCTACATAGTCAATGTCAAATTCAGTGAGCAAAACCAACCATCTAGCTAATTTCCCTGTGAGGGAGGGTGTTTGCTAAAGATATCTTAAAGGATCATGCTTAGAGACTGCTTGAATCTTGTAAGACTGGAAGTAGTGCCGAAGCTTCTTCGTTGCCCAGATCATGGCTAAACATATCTTCTCTATGAGACTATAGTTGGACTCGTAGGGAAGAAGTTTCTTGCTCAAGTAGTAAACCGCATGCTCGACCTTTCCACTACCTTTCTGAGCCAACATTGCTCCCAATGCCTCTTTTTCGATTGCCAGATAAAGGATCAATAGTTTGCCCGGCTTCAGTGCTTGGAGAACTGGAGGATTCATTAAGTAATTCTTGATGGTTTCAAATCCTCGCTGACACTTTTCATCCCAGATGATTGGCTGATTATTCTTTAGAAGCTTGAAGATCGGCTCACAGATTGTAGTCAGCTTGGCAATGAACCTACTAATATACTGTAATCGCCTGATGAACCCTCTGACTTCTCTCTCAGTCTTTGGTGTAGGCATTTCTCTGATTTCTTTGACTTTATCAGGATCCACCTCTATTCCCTTCTGACTGACGATGTGTCCTAATAATTTTCCAGAAGTCACTCCAAAAACACAATTCTTTGGATTCATCCAGAGATTGTACTTTTCAGCCCTGGCCAGGAACTTATCAAGAGCCTCGAAATGTCCTTCTCACGTTGGAGACTTTACCATCATGTCATCCACGTACACTTCGATCTCTTTGTGGACCATGTCATGCAACAGAGTAGTTGCCATTCTCTGATAAGTAGCTCCTGCATTCTTTAATCCAAATGGAATGACTGTATAGCAATAAACACCCCATTCAGTGGTGAATGAAGTTTTTAGTTTGTCAATCATTGCCATCATGATCTGATTATACCCCGAGAAGCCATCCATAAAAGAATACATAGCGCTGGATGCCGCACTATCGACTAGAGTGTCCATATGTGGTAAGGGAAAATCATCTTTAGGACAGGCTTTATTCAAATCCCTGTAATCCACGCACATTCTGACCCTTTCGTCTTTCTTTGGAACTAGCACGATGTTCGCTAACCACTGGGTATCATTGACCACCTCCAAGAATTTTCACCTTCAGCTGCTTTTCCACTTCTTCTTTGATCAAGAGAGCTCATTCTGGTCTCAATCGTCTTTTCTTCTGTTTAATTGGTGTGATGTGAGGATATGTCGGGATTGCATGCTCTGTGATTTCTCTATCGATCCCTGACATGTCCTCATAACCCCAAGCAAATACTTTTTGTCTTCTTTTAATTACTTCTTTTATTTTCTCTCTCTTATCAGGAGTTAAATCAGAAGCAAGAAGAATATTCTTTGGATTAGTGCATTTGCCTAAATTAAATGATTCAGTTTGCACTGAATTAATGTCAAATATATGCATGAAATGATCATCACACATAGTATAACCATTAGGCAAAACATCACACAAATAAGCAAACTCGGACTCTATTGCATTAACTTTAGAAAGAAAAAGATCATCATTGTTAAATAGGTTAGCTAGAGAAATATTAAGATCATCGTAGAAAACATCTACAATGGAGTCAAAAATAAAAGACTCAAAACTAAGCTCTTCCATGTGATCAGCAGTGGCTTTCAACTCCGTCATAAAGATGCCCTCTTCCAGCTTGGGAAACAACACTAACTCCTCCACTATTGGCTCATTCTTAGCAGCTTCACTGGTTTTATTCAACTCTTCAACAAAAATCTCAAAACCATGAATTATCTTGTTAGCGATCATCAATGGTTCAAGAGCTCCACAATATGGATCGTAGGTGCCTTCCTTTACAACGGTTTCCCACAATGGCTTGATCACCTATTTAGCTTTGGATTTATTCTTCCCTTTCTGTTTCCTCTCAGACTTAGCTCTAGCCTTACTTGTTTCTGCTGGTTCACTGGTCTTGGGATATCCTATCCCATGCTTCAAGAACACTGGTTTGGTCTCAACAAACCCAGGCAGACCTTGCTGATCCTTTCCCAACCCTATTCTGGGTACAAAGTTCTGATTCTTCATCATTCTCATGATTTTAGCACTAAGCTCATCTTCATATATCATGCAAACTTTGAAACTCAGACTCAACGGGATCTCTTGGGGAGCCATCTTCAGTGCAGCAACTGTAGCTTCAGTCTCAGCTGAGATTGTAACCACCTTTCCCTTGTGTGGGAATTTAATTTTCTGATGGACAGTAGATGGCACATCTCCCAACGGATGAAACCATGGCCTTCCCAAAAGGATAGCAAAGGTGACAGGAATGTCAATTACATGAAGGTTAACCCAAACCTCCAATGGTTCTGTCTTTACTAGTGCCCTGAAAGTTCCTTCAACAGGCCTCTTAGTGTCATCGTAAGCTTTGATGATCACATCTGATGATTTCAAGTCGGCTACTGTAATTCCTAACTTATGCAGTATTTTCAAAGGGCAGACATTAATGGCAGAGCCATTGTCAATCATCACACAATATGTAAGCTTCCCTTTGACTTCGGCTTTGATAAACAGGGGTTTGAGATGATCTCTCCCTTCCAGCGGCAAGTCATCATCCGTAAACATTACAGTTCCTTGGGGACCTTCAGTCAATAAATCAACTAGTTATTCAAGTGTGTGGGTTAAATGGACCATCTTATGGTCCAGAGCCATTACTAGAGCCTCCCGATGGGCTTTGGAGTGCATCAGCATCTCTCAAATGCTAGAGAGAGTCTTCTGTACTCTCTTGACTTCAACAGCTTCTTTAGCTTTCTCTGTCTCTTTTAACTCTTCTTCTGATCCATCTTTGGAATCTTCTTTCTTATTTCTAGACTCGTCAGATTCAGATTCTTTCTTCTTCAGCTTTCTGACTGATTGCACCTTCTTCTCTTCCTCCCCTTTCCATAAGTCTATTACCTCCCTTTCTTCATCAGATGAACTCCAGATATCTAAAACGTTCACACAGAGATCATCAGGGTCTCGCAGGTTCAAGCATTCTAGTTCTGGTTTTGATGACATATGTGTGGCATCAATAAAGGAGTTTAGGACTTGCTCCTCTGTTAAGCCTGTGTTTATCATCATGAGGCATAGATTTGGTGGTGGCATGTTGCGGTAATTTAGTAGGGGGTTGTTTCTTGTGTTTGGTTTATGGGTTTCGGGGTCTGTGATTTTTCCTGAATCAATCAGGTCTTGAATCTCGTGTTTCAGGCGACCACAACTATCAGTATCATGGCCAATGGTTTGGAGGTACTTGCAGTAGAATTTTGGATCAGCATTTGGGAATGAAGGTCTTTGGGGCAAAGGTCGTAGTAGATTATTCTCGATTAATTTTTCAAGAACCTTGGAAAAAGGTTTTCCTAGGTTGGAGAATCTGCAAGGCTCTTTGACAGCATTAATCTGAACATTATGACTTAAACCGATACTACTGCTAGATCCACTCCCTTCTTTACCCACGGATCTGCTGCTGAAATACTTCCTCTCTTGTGTCAAGCCAGATTCTTTTTGCACTCCGAATCGGTATAGCTCCTCAAAATTCCTGATCCCTAAGTCTTTAAGCTTCTTAGATAACGGAAGCACGCATCCCTCGATTACTATTACAAGTTGATCACTTTCGGAAGGTCGATGCTTAATTTGCGCCAGCTTTGCTCTCCATCTGACCAATAAGTCAGCAAAGGGTTTGTTGAACTTCTGCCTGATATTCTGCAAATCTCTCAGAGATGCCTCTATCTAAATATTGAGGCTATACTGTTTGACAAATGCAGCACAGCTTGGACATGAGATTCCAAGGAATAATACCATCTGATTGGTGTTCCCTCTAGAGATAAAGGAAATTGCTTGACAATCTGAGACTTGTTCAAGCTTGTTGTTCTCATATGAGTTGCATACTGTTTGAGGTGTAGATGGGGGTCTTCGGTACCGGTAAACTTCTTCATATCAGGGAATCTGAACTTCTGGGGTAAAAGGTCGTTGTCTTCACCCAAACTTAAATCAGAGTAGTTAATTGGAGCGTCAATGCCCTTTTCTTTCATCTGCAGTTGCATTTGAGCCATAGATTTGACAAGGTCTTTGGCCCATTCTGGTTTTTTTGTATTCTCCAGAATATCAACCTTCTGACGAATCATTGGTTCAGTTAACAAAGTTTCCTGATCATCATCTAGTTGCTACCTCCCAAAATCCTCAGCATTAAGATCAAAAGGCTGTGGTGGAGGTGTAGGAGCAGGTACATGTGCAGGTGCAGGTGGTTCTTGCCTGGCTGAACTCATTTCTGCCATCATCTCTCTCATGATGGTTCTGGTCTGCTCTGCCATTTCTGTCTTAAACTTTTATGGATCAAAACTAGGCGATCTGTCTCTTTCGACATCCTGATTAACCGGCCGGTGCTGGAGTGGGTCCACGTGGGTGATTGGTCTGAATCTATGTCTGTAAACATTACTGATTAGAAACATGCATAACTTGTATGCATGATATGCAGACTCTTAAAAGAATAAAATAAATATTCTATTTACATGTAACATAAAACAAAAGACGAAGCTCTTCAAAACGAAATCTCCACCCTTATTTCTTCTGCACACGTATTCATGGTGAGTTCCTTTTCCTATGATTGTTGGTCTGGTTTTGATTATTAACAGGGGATAATAAAACCGATGTATAAAAAGCTCTCAGAATGCATCAAACAAGTAACAAATCCTTTACATAAAGCCAAAGTTCATCTTTAATGGGCCAAGTTTCAACATTAGGAGTTTACTTTGTCAATATCCATTTGAAATGGGCTAAGAATTGGCATAAAAGGCCCATTTTGACAAAGGTTGCTCATAATGGATTTGAATAGGCATGAGAGGCCCAACTTGGATAAAGTCCATTTACAAATGGGCTATGATGGGCTCGAAAGGCCCACTTTTAATGTAATCCATTTGTGAATGGGCTTGGGCTTTATAACAAGGTTTGTTGTATGGCATAGTACACATGCATTTGGAAAATCTTAGTGGAAATTTCTAAGTCATTACATGAGCTTGGTCAAGGGTAATAAGCTATAGCTCCCACAGCTATATACCTCCATTATGTCTCCCCACTCAAGGGTCCGTGCGACGTGGATAAGTACGTGCTACGAGTGGTAATAGGCGATATTCCACCACCGGGTTTGAATGAAACACAGGTAGCGAAGTATGGACCATTACCGGTTTATTTAGGGATTGATGTGCACATTGTGTGATCACGTGTAGTGAATGCAGTAATATGCAAAGGAAATACTTTAATAACTAAGGATAATAATTTATAAAACACAGGAATCAGTTTCTCTATCCCCAGTAGAGTTGCCACTGCGGCAGGGTTCAGCATGCACCCAAGTATTGGCGACCATGGCCCTGTGCGGGCTTGAGGCCCACTAGGAAATATGAAATAGGTCAAAGCCTAATCAGAGATGGAATTGCCACCCAGATGAAAACCGGGACACACTTAAAGCAACTAGATTCCACGGAGGTACCCAGAAGCCGTCTTTAGAGATCGGGTTCGGAAACTAGGTATGGGCTTGGAATGCCCACCCAACATTGCCGTTGGCCTCCGTTTGTGTTTTATATTTTATTACCTTGGATTATTAAATTATTTCCTTATTAATGTTGGTTGCACACACTTCCACTTTTACAATTTTACCAACTTTGCACATTAAGTCATTTGCTTGCTTATTACCTTGGCAATTGAACAAATAAAGAATAAATATTACAATCATTCATTCAAAAAAAATAGGGGAAGGGATTAAGGATTACAATTTGTTGACCATTTGCATGATCAAACTCCTAATTTTGATCTTTGACAATCAATTTAAGTTACTAATCTTTTTATTTAAGTGTGTATAAGTTAGGACTCTATTGGAAGCTAAAATGAAGTATGAATATACTGGGCTGGTTC
>CATIWK010410547.1:0-13170 GCA_949634005.1 Mallotus japonicus
GGGTATAAAAAGGCACTCACCTCATGTTTAGCTTTTATCCTTTTTAAACTTTCATACTTCTTTTACTGCTTTCAACATTTTAGGGAATAAACATTTTTGGGATTTAAGTTTTATAACCAAGAGGAAAAATAAGGTTTTGTGGTGATTTAGGAATGCAATCGAAATTAGGAATTAGAAAAAATTCATAAGATTCATGTTAAGGATTTAGGGATTCAAAACTCAGAAGGGAACAAATACACAACGATGCTAGAGTTAGGGATTTAGACATTTAGTCATTTTATATTTGATTATGAAATACCATTTTTGCCTCAATTATTTTTTATCTGACTCATTTTTTTCTTTTTTTACTTATATGACTCATATTTAATGAATACATGTGTAAGCACATGCACCAAATAAAATGTTATCTATATTCTCATTTAACTGCGCGTATAAAATAAGTTCACAATTCATGTTAAAATTCTAAAGGATAATGACAGTAAAAGAATGTAATGTGCCGAAATTTTAATACAATGGTGCAATATAAAAAAATTAAAAATACAAATATATAAAGATGCATTTTGCCAAACCATAATTATAAATATGGCTCTTACTAATATAAAAATATTTATATCTATATAAATGAAATTAGTACCATTAAATTAATTTTTATTTAATTATAGCTATTAATTATTATATATATATCTTTTGAAACCAATTATTAAATATTAATACATATAAAATATATCAATAAATATTAACTTAATATTCATAATTCCATTTATGTAAATATAAATTCTGCACTTTAGAAGGAGTCACTTTATAACACAAATTGTTTTATCCGAATACAATACAAATTTTTTAACGGCCTTTTTAATAGGCGGGAACGAAAATCTTTTCCCTCCAAATACTATCTCTCTCCGATCACGCTCCTTTTACTCACTCAAAACAAAAATCCCCAATCGCTCCAAAACCCTAATTTATTAAATTTACCTAATTTAATGGATAAATTAGCTGAAGAAGATAGCCCATCAACGGTGCCGGCTGGTAGCGGAGAGATCCAGCAGCAGCAGCAGGAGAAGAGTAAGGTTCGCCGCCGACTGGTGCAGTCAACGCTTTTACCTCACAAATCCACGGCAATCGAATCAAGAGGTGTTCAAAAGAGCGATAAGGATTGTAATGGAGAGGATAAAGATGGCGGTGAAGTGGAATGTTGCGGTAGTCAAGGCAAGAAGAAACGAGCGCCAAAGCGGAAAGAAAATCCTCAAACTAGAACTCCTAGAGCTCCTAAAAAGGTTAATATAAATATTACTTTGTTTACGCTCAGATTTTGCTCAAATTCTTGATGTTTGGTGTGAATTATTGAAATGCAAGTGTAGTGTTGCAGTGCAATTTTTGCTTTTGATGAGTCTTTTATATGTAGAATGAGAATTTCTGAGAAGCAATTTATGAATTGAATAAATTTCATCTTTAATATCGATTTGGCTCTCTCTGCTATTTTTTTTTTCTGTTTATTTTATGATTAAATTTGGAATATAATCCAGGTCTCTATTTGAAGATTTAGAGTTGAGTGCTTTTGTTATTTGTTCTATTAAGCAGGCAAAGGAGAAACCATCTCCAGAATCATCACCTGAAAAGGATGCTACCCTGAAAAAATCTGCAAAACGTGGGACTAGAAAGAATGCCACGCCTAGAAAAAGTTCCACGCCTCGAAAGAATGTCACACCGAAAAAGAATGGAATTATTAATGGGAAAAATGCGGCTCAACTAGGAGAGAATGGAGATGCATCACCTCAAATCCCTAATCTTAGGTTAGAGGCAAAAATGATGGCTGAGGTTAGTAAATTTGACATTCTAGCTTCAATTCATGTTTTTTTGGTTATTTTTGTCCCATTTATTTGATTAGTTAGTGTATATCCTTGTACCTGTGAATTCTCTGCTTAAATATTAATTGGTAATGTTAAATTGAATCCATCACATGATACTATTTTGGTGCTTATTGAATTCAAGTGCATGGACTGTGGCATGAAAATGCAGTTGCTACTCTTACAACATTAAGTACCAAGTCAATTTTTTCTTTTTCTTTTTCTTTTATAGAGTTCTAAGAATTTTGGTTTGTAACATCATTTACCTTTATTGCTCTTTGATCAGGAAAATTCAAGAGTATTTGGTGGAAAGCAAATACACCCTTTCTTCCTGACTCGAAATACTGGTAATAATGGTCAAGAGAAAGCTATTCAGAGAAAACTTAAAAGCATTACTCTCGGCCCTATTCATGTGTTTGAAAGGGAACAGGTACTTGCAAGCAGTTGGCTATGTTTACATGCAGGCATAGGATTAGGACTCTTTTTGATGTTGCTGAATTGGGGGTGGGGAGATGTGTGAGGGAAGAATGAGACAAAAAATGCATTGACGTTTAATAACATGCAGGTTTTGCTAAAGCTTCAGTAGCCTAGTAGCAAGAGAATTGGTTCAAGGCATTAGGAGGTCATGAGTTCAATCTTTGCCTCTATCCCCCTCTCGCATAACAAAAAATAATAATAACATATATCCCCCTCTCACATAACAAAAAATAATAATAACATATAGGTTTTAAATATAATTGTTAGGGTTGGGTGGAGGCAGAAACTCTGCAGTCAGTTTCAAAATTTCAATATGTTTCTAACAATGGAAGTAAATCCTGGTTCTTTTTTTTTTTCATTTTTATATTTACATATGGTGACATTTAACAACCCTGCTATGTAGGATGGTGATGTGTCTCTTGATTGGAGGAATTGGAATTTTTGTGAGAAATCCTTTATCAATAGCAGTCAAACCCTAGATTGCTCATTCTCATCAATTTTTGAATGCACTGTCAAATCATTAAGCTTTGATAAGTTTCCCAGTGTATTGCATCCCTCTGTCTCAGCAATACGCCAAGATAATTTGTCTTCAGATGAAGCAGCAGCAACAGTCAAGTCACCTGATGTGCAGATGGAATGCTGTCAGCTTGTTAAGGATGCAGAGATAGTATGTCTTGCAATTCTTTGTGTTAATGATTTATTTCATTTTCCTTCTGACTTCTAGTTTCATTTTAATCTTTTAGTTTAAGAAATTTTCATCACTTTCAATTGTATAGTTATTAATTAACACCTTATTGCAAATACTGATTTTTTAAGATCATAAATGTATTTTTCCAGGACTCTCAGGTTGGCGAAGTTGGTCTTGTATCTGGCTGTGTAAACAAATCAGAGGAGCAGCAAAGCCACTTTCTTCAAGAAAGGTGGGGTTTTGTATTGAACTTCTGTATTGAAAACCGTAGACATTTTTGTTTTCATGGTCAAGTATGTTTTGCTTGTGAATCATGATTACGTAACTGATGCTTACATTTTGTTCATCGAAATTGACGTGTATGCTGCACATTTGTATCTACAACCTTGGTGGGCTTTAAGTCAAAATGATTTGTTGAATGCCATTATTGACCATTTGGTGATTCTGGTGCTTGAAAATTTGATAACCTTATTGCATTAAATTGTCTTCTTGCTATGACTTCACAAAACAAATGCCAATCTTTTTATAGATTCTCCAGTTAAAGAAAAGGAGAAAAGCTCGCTGCATGTTGCTGATTCTATTAAACTATCTATAGTTACCATCATATTTGCTATATATAGTTAATATATCTAAAAAAATATGGTTTTTTTTCTCATATTTTGGTGTTATAGGGTTGCATCATTTCAACTTGGTTGTGCTAATCAGCTTGATAGCAGATTGTGGACTGATAAGTACCAGCCCAAAAAGGCCATAGAGGTCAGATGATTGGCCTGTCACTATCTGATATAGTCCTTTGACTTTCACATGATCTTCTTCCTAAAATTCTGCTCCCAAAATTTTCCTGCAGATATGTGGTAATGACAATTCTGTTAAGTTTTTGAGCGAGTGGCTTCAAACTTGGTGTCAAAAAGGTCATCAAGCAAACAAAGATCACTTTGGTGGTGTTGAGTGTGATATTCAAGATCCTGATTATAGCGGTTTTCAAAATGATTCTGATTCAGAAAACATTAGCGAAGATGGCAACTTTAAGAATGTTCTCTTAATCACTGGACCAGTTGGGGTACTAATAGTTACACTTATTTTCCGTTGTTGGTTTTCTTCATTATTCACATCCTGATTTTTCATTACTGTTATTTATCATGTAATTCTGTAACCTACGTACGTGATGATTCTTAGGGCCAGTGGTCAAAAGCCATAAGAAAGGATTTGTTACCCAGTCTACAAATCCTTTTGTGAGTCATGTTGCTTTAGTATAAATCACAAAATTGCAAGGAATGAACAAAATTGTGGATAATGTTGAACTTTTCTAATATTTACAACTGTTATGTTAATGAATCCTAACACTATTCTTTTACAGTAATATAAATTTAAGAAATTGAAAAGTCTGAAATGTGCCTGTCAATTTTTTATATTTACAAACATCAATAATTTGGTTTACTGGAGGTTCAAGGAATAGGGACAAAATGGGATATTCAAATGGCAGGCACTCACGAACTTCTATAATATAAATACTTTTCTTAGAATCAGGTCTCCAAGTTCTTCTGTTGTCAGTTTAGCTCAGGCAATTGTTGTCCCCCTCACATTGTACTCCGATAATCTGCCTGTGAAATGGAAATTTTCTGTTAGATGCTGGACTATTTGGATGTGGCTAGCCTAGTTCTGTTAACACTTATGTTTTAGCTTTTTGTGCTTTATTCTAAGGGATGCATAATATGCTGTTTTTTACATATTTAATGAATGGAAAAATCGCCTTCAATACTTTGAAAACTAACTTGCTATTCTTAGATTTCCACTGCATAAATGTTTTTGGTTTGTGCTAATAAATGGTCAAAGAGAATAAATATTAAATGCACTCTTTCTTACTGCAGAGTGGGAAGTCTGCAGCTATCTATGCTTGTGCAAAGGAGCAAGGGTTCAGAGTTTTAGAGGTACTGCTTAAATTTAAAATATTTTTCATTTTTCAACTGTAATCTGTAATTTTACATTTATGCAATTGTTCTTTCATTTTGGAATTATATGCTATATGCTATAAGAATAGCCCGTGAAAAATTGAATGGAAGTACTACCATTTTTTCTTACCCAGGCCAATGCATCAGAGTGTAGAAATGGAGTTGCTGTGAAGGAAAGATTCGGGGCGTTGGATTTGCAGTCCACTTTAGACTCGCAGCTCTTTCAGTGGTTTGTCAATTTAACTTACACCTTGAGTAGTAATACATGGTCCTTTGTCTGGTGTTTTCTTTCCCATGGTTACATAACCAATGAAGCTCATAAACTAAACAAGCATTTTAAATATAATACTCTACTACCTGAATGGTGGTTTGTTTTCCAGGTCACAGGAGAGTTCTCTAGAATTTCAGTCTGTGGATGACATAAAATCCCCTACAGCTATTCCAAACAGTAAGATAATGGTACAGCATAGTAACCAAGTGGTTGAAGTGATACACATATCAGATGAGGATATTTTGCATGAGGCTACTGAAACATCTTCAAAGTTTGTTCACAAGGACAATTCATTTGCCAGTAGTCAAGGTCAACCTATACCCTTGATTTTATTTGAGGATGTGGATATTGTTTTTGCTGAAGACCGTGGTTTTATTAGTGCGGTACAGCAAATAGCTGACAAAGTGAAGGGACCTGTGATACTGACAAGCAATAGTAAGAGTTCTTACTAGTTAAAACAGTTTCACTTCAGCTTGATATTGTATATGCTGCTGTATTATCTTATCTCTTGTCTTTAATTGTGGTAATTACTAGGCGACAAACCTGTTCTTCCTGACAATTTGGACAGGCTAGAGTTGTGTTTTAAAATGCCATTAGGAAAGGAGCTTCATCGGCATTTATGCATGGTATATACTTTCAATTCATTCTTTGGCCATTTCATAGGTGTGGTTTTGTAATGCCTTGAATTAATTTTTTTTTTTATTGCTCCCTAGGTTTGTTCTGCAGAGAAGGTTAATGTTCAGCCACATCTAGTAGAGAAATTAATTGAATTTTGTCATGGAGATATCAGGAAAGCTATTATGCATCTACAATTCTGGTGCCAGGGTGAACAATTCAGGAAAGGTTAATCCTTCATTGCCTCCTCATGCTTTGTTACCATGGATGTTTGTATCCATTGATCTATAATGAAGTTCAGTAGATGGTTTCCTTTTTGTTAATATTTGAAATGAAAACTCATACAAAATTAAGAAACTAATAGAATTAACCAATTCCTCTTCAGATTTTGTAAAACCATGCAAATAGTATTTTGAGAAGTGACAATCACTTTATACTGTTGGAAGTTGAAAATCTTGCTATGGATTGCAATTATGGATATACTTTGGTGATTGAATTCTCTTGTCCCTCAGTGCGGATAAAGTTGTTTGTGTCATAGTAAGCTTAATTATGTGGATTGTAAATCAGAAGATTTAGGTCATTAGAGCTAGTAGGTATGAATATTTAACGATCCTAGCTGGAAGGCTTGAATCCCATGTTGAAAGTATGGGAATCAATAGGGGATTTATATGGTCTTGGGCTTGATTTTAGCATTAGGGTGTGGTTCTTCTAAGATTTATATGTATAGTGTATCCCTACCTAACATTTTTAGAAGTTCTAAAAACCATATGGAAATTATGCCATTTTGGTCATAATATGTCAGTATTGATGAAAGTGCATTTATAGAAAATTCCAAAGTTGACCTTCTTTTAATGTATTAATCTGGTAAGTTTAATGAAGATTACATCCTTGTTTTCAGTATTTTATGCTGAAGTTTTATTGTATTCAATTTGCTTACATTAATAGCTTGTTCCATTAAGTGTCTTCGTTTTGTAGCACACCAAGAGAAAGTCTTTTAAAATCTTCTTTCTGATTGCCCAGGTGGAATTAGTGAAGTGAAGAGACTGTCTAGTCTACTGCCATTTACCCTTGAAGCTGGGTATCAAATATTACCAGAGATGATCCCTTGGGAGTACCCTTCTCAGTTATCTGAGTTTGTTGAGAAGGAGATAAAAATGTCATTACGCACAGTGGACGAGGTCATTGAAGACAAATTTGATGATAATGTGATGCAGAACGATTTGGAGAAGAGCATTTATGAAACAGACAGTATTGAGGCGAAGAAGAAGGCAATGCTAAGCAACAATTGCTCTGATAATGAGTACAATGACTTTATCGACTTTTTTGATTCCTCAAGTGACCCACTTCCATTTTCTCATAGAAATAGTAGGAGAAAACTTTTAGTACTGTCTTCTGATTCTGAAGATGAGCTTTTTAATGGAGGAGTGCCAACAACTCCTTACAAGGATGCTAGTAATGAATTATGCCTTGAGGTTGATCGATTTTCTTCCCACAGTCTCAGCATGCAACAAAGCTTGATCCCATCAACTGACTTGCAACTTTGTTCTGGAGTAGAGAAGCTGGAGGAAACCCTTTATCAATGTTCAGAAACATCAATTGACTTAAATGTAAAAGACATGTGCATACCCATCGATGTATCATGTGTGCCAGAATCATCATTTGTTCCTGAGACTGAAATTAACGATGGAATGGAAGTTTTATTTGGTAGGGTTTCCTGTGGTCAAGTGGGTCATATGGCTGAAATCTTGGAAGAAGCTTCAGTCAGCAATGAATTCAGACAACATGTTTTGAATATTGAAGCTGATAAGTTTAATGAATTTATGCCCAAATTGCATAAGGATTCTGATATGCCAGAAGGTACTTTTGATGTTAATGCAGTTTCATCTCATGAAGAGGAAGAAGATTCTCAAAATGAACTTGTGGAACCGATTGCTAGAGAACATCAATTAATGGATGAGTGTAGCTGTATGTATTTCAGTGGGAAAATTAAGCTGCAAGAAAAATGCAAGTCCTCAACGGTGATTGATACAGTACGTGAATCATGGAGAAAGCTACGCGATCGTCGTGGAGATCTGAGACATTTTGTTTCTTCAGAACACAAATATTCTGAAATTATAAAGCTTTCTTGTGAGATGAGCAATCTAATTTCAGAATCTGAACTATTGCATTCTAAGTGCCAATCACTAGTAAGTATTAGCTTTACCATCAAACTACCTATATTTCATTCATGTTTATTCATAGCAGTTTTTTACTTTTGCAGGATTCCTTGGGATTGCCAATGCTCTATTCTGAAGAATCAGATGCATTTAGCTGGTGTGAAGAGCAATTGCAAATGGCATCAACAATTTTGGAGCATGGGTTTTGCTTTTATGCCAAAGGCATTGCTGCCGCAGGTGTAGATATGGGGTTTGACAACAGGGTGGATTTGACCCTAGAGACGCCATCTACCTGTAGTAATTTGGAAGTTGGTGGCTCACTTGGACAAAACGTCAACAGAAAACCCTTAGATTTCAGAACTGGTGGAGAGACAAGCCTGCCAGAGAACACAACACTGCCAAATTCGTAAGTTATTCTTTTTGCACTGTTTAAACTTAAGCTTATTCTTAAATATATAATGCCATGTGATGAATGCTAAAGTTATCCCCCTTCGGTGTGCTACATTTTTTTTTTTTAGGTTTTGACATGAATGCTAAAATCAGTATTAAATTGAGCATTTCTTGATGTGTTTGGCATTGCTTATGCTATGCAGAAAAGCACTATCTGAAATTTTTTTTAATGGAAAGTGATTAAAGTGTTTTTGAGCTGCTGTTGGCATGTTATGAGGATGAAAACTTTAAGGCAGCTTAAAATCTGTTTCTAAGAGTTTTTGCAGAACTCATTTAATAAGGTGTTTTTCTAAAAAATAGTTTTAAAGATAGGACCAAATGCACCATGAAAAGTTTTTTGGTGCCTTCAATTTGACAACCATTCAAGTATTTACATGGTTATATGCTTGCAGTGAGAAGCCACAGCTTATTGATATAATCCGGTCCATGGTCCCCTCAAGAGCATACATGGCAATAAAAGGCAATGCATTATGTGAATATCTTTCTACTTTGGGCCATATGTCAAGATCAGAATCATCTCGTCTATGTGAAGGTGTTAACAAGACTAAAAGACGGAGGTATGAAATTGGTGATGTACAAAATTAATTGTGATGCTGAAATATTGTATCGTGCAAAGTTATCGATATTCAACTGGTTTGGCAAGTCACTCCACAGTTAATGTAGTTGCAATGTTCCTGTGCAGGGGACGAGCTGCTCGAAATTACCTGAGCACTGGCTCACTGATGCTATCACCTGAAGAAATTTCTTTGCTGGGTCAATCTAACATCTTTATGAAGAGTTCAACCCAATCAATGGGCATCAATACTGCATAGAATTACATGACCATTTGATCTGAGAAAAGTAACAGAACATTCAATAACTTCTTTGCTAACTACATTATCGTCACAAGTTCATTGCAGATTTTCAAGCTGCTGTAGAAACACAAGGTACACACTGTCATGGCAATACCTTTAGATGCAAATGGCATCTTGTCTCGTTAGCCATAATAAACATGCTGTTGTGCCAACACCTTAGATGCAAAAGAGATATGGTAGTTGTAGATATCTTAATTTTTGATGCATGATTTTTAATCGCCCCAGGGTTGTTTGTACAGTTGGATATTGATTCCTGGGTATTAAAATAAGGAGCATGTAGTTTACGTAACATTAGCTAGTGATTTAAAAGCCGGAAAATGTAGGAATTGATAGCAATGTATTGTTCTTCAAACACGTTCAGCTAAAAGAAATTGCTGGAAATGTTTGGTATGAGACCTGCTACATGTCATATTTCTGAAGCACAGGTTATTGACTGTCACATTAGCTGCTGACTATGACAACAGGCAGCCAACTCAAAGTCTCAACAACTATAACCACCTGGCTGTGATTAATGTTGAGTTAATGGCATACAAAAGCCTTTCGGTTCTGTTCAATGTAGAACTCTGAAGATGGTTATAGAATACTTGAATCTTTATGGTTTATTTATTTATTTTTTTTTTCTGTTTTGTTATAAAGGCAAAAATGATGAAGCCTTTCAAGCTCACTTTCTTCTTTTTCCAATAGATTCTTCATTGTTAGCTGTTCTTATAAGGATTGTCACTGTTAGTTGTCGATATTAATATTAACCAAGAGTGGGTCATTGTGTTACTTCAATAGAGCCAATTGGTGGGACTAAAATTAAATATCCACACTTGGTATAGATGATAATTGAGTTCCTTATGAGTGCCCAAAACCTCACACCAATGGTAAAAAAATCCCCACCGCCAGACCAAAACCTGGTTTAAAGAAAAAATCTTCATGTTTTTAATACAAATTACTTAATTTGATCGGTCTCAAAATGTCAAATTTTATCTTAATTTTGCACATAATAGAAAATATAATTAATATAGTTGAAATATGATTCTAATGCATGTTATTTGATTAATGTTAGACAACTCATATTGTTCACTAAAATTAAATAGTTTGGATAAAAATATACTTTAAATAGATACTCCTTATAAGAACAGACAGATAAGATAAAATGAATTTATAATTTTAGAAGCAAGGAATATTTTGTCTTAATAGTAATTTCTCAATGAGTTATTGTTTTAAGCAACGGTTATCCTTTGGACTTTAGACACTTTACAATAAAAAAAAATATATATGTATCACATGATATATGTTTAATGTTCAACTGTTAATGTATTGTCACTCGTAAGTAGTTCAAATGAATTAGTTAAACTGTTAATGTATATGTTTAATGTTCAACCTTTACCACTTGGTTCAAGTAGTAAAGGTTGAGCCCATAATCTCAAAGGTCATGGGTTTAAATCCTAGGGGTCTAGCTTCTAAGGAAAAAATCAGATTTGAGTTATCCGTCTAGAGCTGGTTAGTTCCAGCCACGGGATAAACTCCCTGATAAAGTGGAGGATTCAAATCCCTTCCCCCTCCACCGATCAAATTGTAATCGTTGTTCAAAAAAAAAGTAATTCAAGTGATAAAAGATGTGGATATCCTATTAAGGAGACTAAGGGTCGAATCCCTGATTCTTTTATCTTTCTCTCTTTTGCGGTGTTGGTCCATCATGATATTGAGAGGTAGGATTTTTTTAAAAAATACACATAATTTATTGCTTTCTTTTTGTGGAAGAGCATAAAATTCAATTTTTTTAAAAAAAAAAATACAACATATAGCCACATGATATTAATAAGTGTGATTACAAAAAAATTATTAATAATGTGATGTGTTACTCCTAAATGTATTATATTATATTATATTATATTGTTGAATTTATAATATGAAAATATGAATTATATTTTTATTGATAAGTGTAAAATATTTAAATTATACGTTAAAAAATAAAAATAATCTGTGGTATGTGTATCATAAATATAGTAAGAATGCAAATATTTTTATTGGAGTGAAATAATGCAAATATTTTTATTGGAGTGAAATAATGCAAATAGTGTAGTGTTCCACTATTCACGAGATGCAAAAGAAAACTACTGCTTGTGAATGCTAATTCGTCTGTATTATCATCAAAAAGGGTTTTTTTACATTTTCTTACTGCTTCTTCTCAGCTGATTCCAAGAGAAACAAACACATTTTCAAATTCTTCAGTTTTGCACAAACTCCCGTGAACTCTTCCTATATAATCTATGTATAGACATGTAGATTGCCTTGGTAGTGTAAATTTATTTGCAGAAACACTGTTGCATGCTAATCATCATCCAACCACAACAACAGCAAAATAAAAACAAAAATAAATAAATAATACTAATAAAATAGGAAAAAACAATTATTAATTATTAAGGACCATGCTTAAGTGATTTTTAGAGGAAAAAACAATTATTAATTATAAGTTATTTTTTTAGCATGGTCTATGTATCAACTTTTGAAGGGAGACCATAAGAGAGTGGATGATTGAACTCATGATCTCAATCAATGTCTTAATCTCGTGACAGGATGAACCATCTGTATTAGACGGCTGGGCATTATTAAGAATTTGAATATTTGGATATTCAAGAATTTCCTCCAGTAATCCATCTATGTTTTCAGGTTTCTGTGTAGGTTAATGGAGTGTTAGAACTTTGGTCAAAGATTGAACTTGTCATTTTTTAATGCCATTAAAAAAAGTAATTGTCATTTAATTATTTAATATGAGACTAAATGTTACTAAATTTGGTATAGAATTGTTTACGAATATGCATAATGTTTTTTTAACTACTAAATAGGAGTACCTTTTTCCATATTATATTTTTTTTGGAGGAAGTTTTCAAAATTTAAACTTTTATTGAATTTTTTTATTTTATTTTAAGATGATGCATAATTCCATATATTTTTATGCTTGATTTAAGAAGTAAATGGACTAGTATCAGAGTTTACTAGATTTTATTAATTTAATTCAATCTAAATATGATCATAAATATGAAAAAAAAAATTTAACAATTAATTTAATAGGTAAGTCTACAAAAACGATAAAACATCTCGTAACAAACAATCAATTTAATGGACAAATTGATAATAGTGGCAAAAATTTTATAATAAATACTCCTTTCGCTCCATAATATTTGATAAATTTTTCATTTATGGATGTTCCAAAATTTTGTCCACTTTTCATTTTAGGATGGAAATTGATTAAACAAATGTCTATAACACCCTTATTAATTACATTGATAATACCACTAATTTTGACTTTGAATACATATGTTCAATAAATATGTTGAAATTTCAATGTAATTTTATTTGAATATATTACTCATCACTTTTTTTTTTTAAACTATCCATCTTTTCTTCTCTAAAATTAAACAATGAAAAATCAAAACTCAAAATCTCTCAATACCCCAAATATGAAATTAGAAAATAAGACTAAAAACATGCCAATAATCAAATTAATATTTGTGCTAAGATTAAGCATAATTTCCCTATTTTGGCAGGATTGTTATGGGTTTTCTTAAAATAGAGCAATTTTTTTTTGTCAAATACTTTTGCAAAATCATTTTTTGGAGGCATTTTTCAATTTTTTTGTTACTAAAGTGACGTTTAATACAGTAGTATTTGAATACTAATGCAAGACAATTTTATTAAATAAGAGTATTAAATACTAGTGCAAAACCATTTTTTGTCAAATAATAGTACAAAACCATTTTTTGTCAAATACTAGTGCAAAACAATTTTTTGGCGGTATTTTTCAATTTTTTTGTTACTAAAGTGACGTTTAATACAGTAGTATTTGAATACTAATACAAGACAATTTTATTAAGTAG
>CATIWK010410584.1:0-15105 GCA_949634005.1 Mallotus japonicus
TTAGTATTGAAATTTTAAATTTTAAATAATTAAAAAGTTGAAGGACTGAATTATTTTATTTTATTAGAACTTAGGGATTAAACTGTTTTATTTTCATAAATAGAGGGAGTTAAATGTATTTTGATATAGAAAAAGCTAACGGAAAAGTTAACAGAGGGACTTAAATGTTGACGGATTTAAAACTAAGGGATGTAAATGTTCGATTTTCAAACAAGAGGGAGGAGAGTTGGAATTAGGTCAAACCTCAGGAAGGTAAATGTAATTTACTCATTGTTTTATTATATCTTAAAATTTATGCATAAATGAATGTTAATTAGTAAATATTTGACTTGCAAAATTAGGCTCAATGTTAAACCGCCGTTAAACTTTTTTTTTCTTTTCCTTATATTTGAATTTTGTTGAGATTGAGATGAAAATAATGTGGAGGAGGAAATTCCCATGGATGATGACACCTTGAGCTTAATTAAGAATACGTCCAACTTTGAATCTTCTCTTCACCTATTTTCCAAGTAAATGAAAATACATAGAGCCAATGTTTTCACTCTTGAAATAAAAATATATTTTTCTTTAAATTACACTTCATCTATCAAATATTATGAAAAGGTTTTTGGCCTTATTCATATTCAATTGATTAACTTTGATTTTTCTAAATCAAATCCATCACCATCACATTTCTTTCCTGAAAAAACAATACAACACGAAAACATGACATTTGGAATGTTGGTGACAAAATGCATATAGACCAAGTCATGAAAATAAAATTTCTGTCCATTTTCATGACTTCGTCTTTGATGATTATAGTTTTAATTAATATAACATACTAAAAACTACATACCTCTAGGAATTACCAAATGTATTTCGCATTTTCTATGTGAATTTGGTGCCTAGAAAACCAAATTATTCTGTTTATTGGAAATATGTCTATTCACCTAGCTATTGATTGGATTAACTATACGACAGGCACAGCCACCTATAGAAATTGTTGCTGTTCATTTGGAATTTTGGAATGCCTAATCAGGCCGTCTATAATTGACTTGAGAAACAATGATTAGTATTTGAGAAGATTTTCAGTGTATCTAAAATTTAGGTTTACAAATCCTAAGCATGGAAATATATCAGCATTAAAATCCATCAAAATGATGTATTTTTGAAACTGACTTTCTTTGACTATTCACAGCTATTAACATTATATTGATAAATTTAATAGATTTATTAACATTTCATTTTAGTTATAGATCCAATTTAGAGGACCATTTTTTGATCTCTTATATATATATATATACTCAACAATTTTTAATGATGCTTTACTTGTTAGCTCTATTAAATATCTATATGAATTTTAATTAATATCCCATATTTTATAGAACATAATTAAATGGTACATTTAATTATTAACAATTAATTAATGGTTGGCTGATTGAATGTTTGCCTAATTGTATTAGAATTAAATTTGATCTCAACAACTTTTTAAGTTCAAAAATTTTGAGGTTTTTCGGTGGCTATCTTTGCTTCACTAGTTGAATATGTTTGGTATCAAATTCAATTTTATAAGAAGAGCTACCAAACTTTAGATGTGATTGCTTTTTGGATAACCCATTTCATTGCAGCTATTGATTAACATATCTCATTTCCTGTAAGTTATATATATATGGATTAGTATAAAGCTGTAAACACATTGCTATAGGAAAAAAAAAAAAACATTTGAAAGGATTCTTTCATTAGGCTAGTTTTTGATATGAAAGTCAATAAATGTATATACTTATCCATATACTAATAAATAAAATATCTTATCTTAACTTGATTGGAGCAAGAAATCTTTGATCAAACAGACTGCAAATAAATAATAATAATAATAATAATAATAATGAAAGATTAAAAATTAAAAGCATAGTCATGAGAAAATATTTTATTAAGCCTTAGGTCTTTGAGTTCGATATATAAAATATATTCGTGTATTAGTGCTTATATATAATTAGTTAACTAATTAGTGAATTAATTAATTGGTGTTGTGTTTGGTGCATCTCTTTTCTTGTCAAGTTGGCCTAATTACAAAGGATTAATGTCTCATCACTGGGAATAAAACGATGTCATTAGCCGTAGCATGAAAGTATTCACTATCGTTCAAAAAAAAAAAGTATTCACTAGTTAATTATGACTTTGCATTTAGCAATTTGTAATATGATTTTACTTGAATTTATCGGAATTAATTGATTTTAGCAAGCCACGTCAAAATTTTATAAATAAATTACCATGAAGGTACGCTATTGACTAATATTGATTATCTATTATAATTTTATTTCTTTTGAATTTTCCAAGGATCATTTACAAAATAAATTTCAAGAAAAAGATTAGGGGTGAAAATGATTGGAAATTAGTTAATAAAGTGAGAAAGGGTCTAGAGCATATATATATATATATATATATAAGCATACAACCACGTGCTTCGCAATAAAATTTTTTAGACTCTTAATAGTAAATAACCTATTAAACATATACTTTTGTACTATTAATAAATTTTTTTAAAAATAATAAAAATGTTATTTATTTATATAAATTTTAATAATAAAATGAATTATAACATTTTAATTATAATTCATCGGAATTTTGATAAATCTTTTATTTAAATAATTATATGATATTTCTTCAATATTTTCATAATTAATATTTTTATTAACTCCAAAAACTAATTTTATATAAAAAAATACTATGACAATAATTAATTAAAAGATAATAAAAAACTATTATTTATATTATTAATAAAAAATTTTAAAAATAATAAAAACTATATTTTCTTTGTATAACAATTTGAATATTACAACCTCATTAAATCTATAATTTATTAATTTTTGTGTAAATAAAAGTACTAATATTAAAAATATTAAAGAAATAAACTGTGATAGTTCAAATAAAAAATTTACTAAATTGTAATAAATTATAAGTTTAATGGGGTTGTAATAATTAAATTATTATAAAAAAAACATAACTTTTATTATTTTTAAATTTTTATTAACAAATAACTAATAATTTTTTATTATCTTATAATTAATTATGATCATAATATTTTTTTCTTATATGAAATCAAATCTATAGTTAAGAAAAATTAATTATAAAAATATTGAAGTAATATCATATAATTATTTAAATAAAATATTTATAAAAATTGTAATGAATTATAACTATATTAAAGTAATATATAAATTGTTATATAAATAAATAATAATATTATTATTTTTAAAACTTTTATTTAATAATAATAATATGTTTAATTATTTATTTACTATATATCACGAGTCAATTAAATTTTTTATTTACAAGTGAAACACGTTGTTGTTTACTAGTATATATATATATACAAAGGGGAGGGGGGACAAGCAAAATTACAAAAAAGTATTCACTCATTGTTATATAAAAATTGGATAATTTAGTCATTTACTAATAAAAATTAAATTAAATTAATTAAAATATAATTCTAATTTAATTGAAAGTATATTTCCTATTTTAATTAGGTTAACTTCTATTTGATCTCTAATAAAAATTAAATTAATTAATATATAATTCTAATTTAATTGAAATTATGTTTCCTATTTTAATTAGGTTAACTTTTATATTATATCTATCAAATTAAATTAGTTAAATTTTTAGTAGTAATTTTGTTAAATATATATATTTTTTCTATTTTAATGAGGTCTACTTATATTGTATCTAATATAAATAAAATTAGATAACATAATTTTATAAGTCTTACTATATTAAATTTAATAAGTAAATAATTAAAATTAAAATTAATACAGTTATAAATTAATTAATTATAAAAAATTGTTGTGTTTAAATAGAAAATTTATAAAGAATGTAATAAATTATTATATTATAACTCTATCACGTATGTAAAATTATATTATTATTTTTAAAAAATTAAAAAGGTGTTGTACAATTATTCAAATAGAAAATTAATTCAAATTATAATAAATTACTATGTTAACACTATCAAGATTAAAAAATTAGATTGACATATAAATAAAATGATACTTTTATTATTTTTAAATACTTATTAAATTAAAATTTTCTAAATAAATAATTATAATTAAATTAATTATAATTTTTATTTGTCTTGTATCTCTAATCATATTTTAGAAAGTAGAGCATATAATTTGTTCAATAGTAGTATTTTTGTAAGAAAAGTAGTATAATTATCTTTTGTTTAGATATTTTTATCAAATTTAATAAAAATAGTTAAAAATTTAATTAATTAATCGTTATCATTTACTTAGTATCTGGAATAAAAAAAATTACATTAAATTACTTTTTGAGTAAATAAAAGTATTAATATTAAAAATATTGAAGAAACTCAAATAAAAAATTAAATAAAATTGTTACAAATTATAAATTTAATGAGGTTGTAATATTTAAATTGTTACATAAAAATATAACTTTTTATTATTTTTAAATTTTTTATAGGAAAATAATTAATAATTTTTATTATCTTATGATTAATTTTGACCATAATATTTTCTTATATAAAATTAGTTATAGAGTTGAGAAAAATATTAATCATAAAAAATATTGAAGAAATATCATATAATTATTTAAATTAAAAATTTATCAAAATTGCAATGAATTATAACTATATTGAAGGAATATAACTATATTAAATTAATTATATTAACTATATTAGGATTTATCAAATTATAACTAAAACCTTTTTGTTCATATGCGAAGCACGTGGTTATTTACTAGTGTGTATATATATATATATATATTTTTTATTTTTAATTTTTTAGAAATAGGATTCTTAATAGTGTTACTCATTAGTTTTTAGAGGTGAATACTTAAATATTCAGATAGATACTTATCAAATTTTAGAATTAATGACTTTAAAGTTTGAACTTAATAACTTTAGAGCTCGATATATATATATAACCGATTCAGATGAAATTATGAAGATAGTAAAAAAATTTTAACAAATAATTTAATGTGATTATTTACATTTAAATGAAAACAGTTGTTTAATTCAATTATATATTTTTAACATGTGAGAAAATTAAAAATAGATAAAGTGTACAATGGCCCTTAAAATTTTACCAACCCTTATAAGCAAAATAAACTTGGAGAGTCAGAAATCGCCAATAAAACAGAAACACCTTCTCCTGGATGCAGGCGCGCACTAAAAACTATGAAACATTTCTATTTCTTTTTCTATCAATAAACAAAAAGCCAAAGCCATTCTTGTTAAATAAATAGATGGCAACGACAGAGAACTGATCAAACTGGTCAACGACAGATTAAAATTACAAGAAAAATAGAAGTTCCAAGCTTCTAGATGTTTGATTTGCTATTGGATAAATCGATAAGTATGCCAGTTAGCAGCTTCTGTTGTTATTTTCACATTGGGCAATTGACCCCAATGCACAAGGTTAGTGATGATAAGTGAGGTCTACAAAATAAACCATTTTGTCAATTTTCTAAAAAATTAATGTAGAAAAAAATTATTATTATTTTCGACCAATTATAACTGAGGACTATGAGGGGAGGAAGGACTTGATACCAGATCCTCCACTATATGTCGGCAAGGTAATTCCATTTGCATATCAATTAACGTAATTAAATATATATATTTTTATTTATTTATGTGAATTATAGGAAACAATAGTGTCATATGTTATTTTCAAAAAAAAAAAAATAGTGTCATATGTTGAATATATTGCAATTATTTATTATTCGCCAAAGAATATAGTTTCAAAAAATTACTATATTGGTCATAAATATATATACATACATATAAAAGATAGTGTAATGTGATTAGCCTCTAACATAATTCTATGTTTGATGCCAATTTCTTTGCTAACGGCAACCCTTGATTGCATATATATATACCAGCCAACATCACCAACCGTGATTTGTTAATTCATGTTGGGCCCGTGCAAACTCAAAGTCAAACACCCCAACACTGATAAAAATAGTCCCTCGCTAACCTCTCTGTTTGGCCCAACCAGCTCCACAGCTAGACGCCTCCTCTCCAGGACCAGATCTCTGTACCAGTAATCTGCATGTTTCTTTCTCTTTATTGCTGTTTGCCTCTTTGCTTCTCCTTTTAGCAACCATTATTAAGAATCATTAAAAATCCATTACGTTACTATTACAAAACCAACCAACTGGTCCATTTACTCATGAGAATCATCACTTCATCCCATAATAAACTATGACTAATATCTCCACTCAAACCATATACCGGCTCAATCATGGCTGCCTGTTGCTGTCCATTAAAGTACTACTATTCATTTTCTTTTTTACTGCTCCGTTTACAGCAGCCCAGCAAGGGTCGCCCCCATTTGACTCGCTTCCTCCAGCGCCCACTTTCAGCCCTTCTTTAGCTGTGCTCATGGTAATTATCGTCAGTGCTTTCTTTGTGATGGGTTTTTTCTCAGTTTATATTCGCCAGTGTACTCACCGGAGATATAGCCGAGGAAGTAACTTCAACCCTTCTGGCTCTCTTATTGGAGGCGGGGGTCGCTGGTCCCGGAGAAGGCTTCCGGGCCTTGAACAGGAGGTTATCGATACATTTCCTACGTTTCTTTACTCGACGGTCAAAGGCCATAAAATCGGCAAGGAATCACTGGAGTGTGCTGTGTGTTTAAATGAGTTCGAAGATGATCAAATGCTGCGTTTAATCCCTAAGTGCAGCCATGTCTTTCATCCTGATTGTATCGATGCATGGCTCGCTTCTCACACTACTTGTCCTGTTTGCCGCGCTAATTTGGTTCCTAAACCAGGTGATGCGGCTTTCGATTCGATTAGTTTTTTTGGACCGAACAACAACAACTCGGTTGAGCCAGGCCAGCTCCAGCCGTCCATTGATACCAATGACCAGACACAAAACGACGTTCTAATTCACGTTTCGGATGAACATGATCGAAATCAACAATCTCCTGAGGTGATCTTACCAAACACAGCTAATCAGAATCGCCCACCTCGATCGTGGTCAACGGGGTGGCGGCTCGGTAGGTTATTTTCAAGGTCACACTCGACCGGACATTCATTGGTTCAACCGGGTGAAAATTTCGATCGGTTTACATTAAGATTGCCAGAGGAAGTAAGGAACCAGTTGATGAACACTCACTTGAACCGTACAAAGAGTTGCGTGGCATTCCCTAGAGCTTCGAGTTCAAAAAAAGGTTACAGAAGTAGGAGTGGAGGCAGTTGGCGCAGCAGAAATTTTTTTTACTATGAGCGGTTCGACCAAGAACCACGACCTGACCGTTCTGGTTTAACATTGATACCACCTTTTATTTCCAGAACTGGTTCGGTAAAGGGGGTAGGTGGTGGTGATGTGGTCAGAAGCAAGAGTACTAAAAAGGATGATGTAGGCGAACGGTCGAGTGATCCGCTAAGGGTTGATGATGCATCGGGCAGTCAAGTTTAGGGGGCTTGGTGGTGGTGGCTTTGTAACGTGGGCCGGATTTGACCAATTGAAGAGTTTTGTGTACATAGATTTACTCTTCTAAATTGTTGTTTTTGGTAATGGCAATTTTTATTTCGAGAATTTTTATTTTATTTGAGAAAATTGAATGGTAAAATATTGTCAAGGGAATTACTTTGAAGGCAATGCTTATATATATATATATATATATAATTTCGTGAGTCGGATCTTGAATCTTTCTTTACAAACATTGGTAAGCCTAATTTATAATTTCGTAATTCGTGTAAGGATTTTGGCCTTTCTTTTCACTTTTGGACAGTATGCTAGGATCTTATTAGTTAATGATTGTTAATATTAATGAGAGAGAGGTATGTTTTATTAATAGGTCTAATTTAAATATAAGACATCCTACCAATAGATTTCATTTGAATTCACCTGTGGTGATATTTTAAAAATTAAATTTTATGATGCTGTAGAAATATCAATCAGGTGGTAGAGAATGAAAGTACTCGTGTGAAAGCAAAGCATAGAGATTATTTAAAGTTAGGGGTAGGCCATTTATTCCTGCTTGACTTTCTTTAAAGATGTCTTACTTAGATCTCTTTCTCGTTAGAGATGAGTGTAGGCTAATAAAAACTAAATTTTATGATGCTGTAGAAATATCGATCTTAAATTATGTGATTTAGGTCTAAATCAGTAGATTTTAACATTTAATTAGAAGTATTGGTCAGTTTGCACAATATACTACTTATAAATTAATATATATTTTATTTAATTAGTTTTAAAATATAAATAAACAAATGGGATTGTGGGATTAAATCATCATCATAGAACTTTGACTCTTTTAACCCAAAGATTAATTAGCATTATTTAATGAAGATGATGATCAGTACTACTACTAAACCGTGTAGCAACGTGCTAGGGCTAACTAGCCCTATCGGACCAATTCCATCACTATTAAACACACAAAGGATAGCAACTAAAGCTAATGATCTGATTTCTTAACAGCCCAATTCTATTCATATGTCAGAGTTGCTTCTTGCTCTTTTTTTTTAATTCTCATTTTTTTGGGCCAAAAATACCCAAATCCAAAAGCTTTTGAGTCAAGGCTCGCAGCTACAATTACAGGAAAAATCAACACAATTATCGCAAAAGGAAGCATACACTAAAATGTATGTCTGATATCAGCATTTTAATGTCTCCTTTATTTGTGGGTTTTCCTTAATTTAGACGTTTATATCTCACTGTACACATGGTCATTGGACAAAGAATTTTCCATTGTTACAAAGTCAATAAATGGCAGACATAAAACTATGACTAAGACATTGTGCTATGACTGTACATATGTTTGTGGCCTATTTTCTTAAACAACAACACAATGGCACCAACTACACCCCGCGATAAATTTTCTTTTTTTATAATTTTTATTTTATTCCAAAGGTTTGTCAATTTTTTTAAAATTTTCTTTTTTTTATTTCAATTTTTTTAACAATTAATTAAAATGATGAAATCTAAAAATTTAAAATGAATTGAGTGAACTCGTCATATCATAATTTAAACACTTATAATTTATAACTAATTTATTTATTTATTATTATTGTAATTATAAAAATAAAAGAGGGACAAAAAGATAAAATGTCGCAATCAGCGACACACTGTTCATATCGCTAGTTGCGACACTAATTTTTGTCATTTCTTCAAATAAGTAAAGAACCATTTCTTCTTCTCTCTTTTCCTTTCTTCATTCTCTCGCTACTGTTTGTGTTTCTTAGGTTTGGCCAAAAATCACCAAATCTTTTTCATTTTTTGATATATAATATATATTTTATGGTGGATTTGAGTATACAACTCAAATCTTGATAAATATTATCATAAGTTTTATGGTTATATTTTGGTGAGGAAATTTTTTTCCATTTTTGTGCTTTGATCTGTCTATTGAGCGGTCAAGTGGTAGATCAAGATGATATTGAGGTGAAAATCTAAAAAATATAATTAGATTATATTCTGATTTGGCTCATTCAATATATATATTTAAAGTGCAGATGGCCAACGAGTATTTCTTCTTATCTTCATCAGGGAGAATTGCTATAGTTTGTATTTTCTTATTGTATTTTTTAGTTTTGTTATTCTTATATTTATACTAATTGTACTCTTGTATATTTTTATGAATGATAAAATGAAATTTCATTTTAAAGACAAAAAAACAAAAAAAAGTTGAACTTCTCTTATCCACAAAACTATAGAAACATTTTTGTTGGTCTTGACTATGTCACCTCAGACTTTACAAAAGAGGAAAAAGTTTCATCATTTTTGTGGGTTGCTACATGTAGCAGCTAGCTCATGCTAAAGCTAAAGGTTAGAAAATCCCCTTCTCTTTTTGTTTCCAGGATTATTAATCCTCCGATCGAGTTGGTTAGCTTTCACTTTGTTTTTTTTTTTTTTATTACATTATGGAGATAAAATATGTCTATGTAACTAACCTCTATTTCTACAATTGATAAGGAGTTTGTGAACTGAAAAAAAAAGTATGCCTTTTAATGAAATTTATTCGACTAATCAAAATAAATTAAAATTCTTATAATTAATTTTTTTTTATCAATTTATTCTTATAATCATTGAACATAGTAAGTAATTGTATACATATGAAAAGAATGTGCCTACGTAGGCCACTAAATATGATTTATTGACAACCTTTGACGGTATATGGTATCGTGCACGCTAAAAAAAAATCATATTATGTGGTGTTTTTTTTTTTGACCGAATTTTATGTGGTGTTTTGTGGGTCATGTAATCTTCCCCACAAATTTAATAATTAACCAAACTTTTTTATTATAAAAAAGATTTAAATTTAAATTGTTTAAAAATCTAAAATATATATAAACTATGAAACTGAGATTATGAATCTATTAATAATAATGATATTCAATTTCTTTTTTTTTTTCCAAGTTTCTGATTTTATTACTCCAATACAATTTTTAGTAAAAAGATAAAGATAGATATTTTATTTGTTAATTGTGGTTTTTTTATTGGTCTAATATATACGTGACTTTCTGAATTTGATATATTTAATTAATTAATTTATTTAACTTGGTAAAATAATATTCATTAATATTTTTAAATATAGTATGAAGTGTTAAATAATATATTATAAAGTGAAACATAACTATATATTCACACATCTATACTAAAAAAATTAAAGGTTCTTTATAAGTTGTAGTAAATTGAAATGTTAAAATAGCTATTATTAAGTTGAGTGAGTAAAGTGATAGCAAACTCTGTAGCTACTTGCACTAAAACATGAAGAATAGTACATTAGATCTGATAGTTCGCGACCACTACTTAGACATAGGTTCAACCTCATTAGAATAGTTGGAGTTTTATTGATTTATAATATTCATACTATAGCTAGATAACACATGATACCGGTTTGATAAGTAATTCAATTTTTTATGACCTGGCTAAGTGGTCATATAAAAACAAAAAGCAAGATTTTTCTGTTCCTCGCCACTGAGAAGTCGATCCATTTTAATCAATAATGTAATAATTAAGCATGCTCAATAATTGAGCTGAACTGGATATTTTTTTAATCTTATTGCATTCTATGTCAATGCTAATGATATATATCAGCAAACCCTTGCATTTTCAACCATGGAATTCATTCGTAAAGCAATTCCAATTCAAAACTATGTGGTTTCACGTGGAGAACCCTTCAAAACTTCAATTAGATAATAAATAAAAGAAATTAAAAGAGACCCCATGAGCATGAATGTATCCTAGCACACAATATATGTTATGTAGATTTTGTATTAAATTTAGTTAATGATATATAGATTTTGTACAGTCAATGATATAGATCTCTATCTAATTATAATCAGTCAAAATATGGATCTCTAAAGTTTATTATTATTATTATTTTTATATGGTTCTTATATGAACTTTTAAAGGGAGATAATGGGAGAGTGGGGAATTGAACCAATAACCTCTATCAATGTCTTGACTCCGTGACAGTATGGTAAACCATCTGTTTTAAGCGGATTAGGCATCTCTAAAATTTAACTTAATCTCAATTTTTATCAATTAAATATGACCCCAATTGGATTTAGAAAAATAATTTTAGAATATATATATATATATATAGCACAAATTTTAGAATATATATTCATTTTCTATTCCAATAATTTTATTCACAGTGAATTATTACTAATTCCATTCCTTAATAACAAAAAAGTCCAAAATGCATTTGATCCTAACATCAATATTAGTCAAAATAGAAAAAAAAAGTTTAATTGCATTTCTTCAATAAATAATATGAAGTAATTAAAATATATGTTCATTAATTGTAAAATAATTAAATACAATTAATTATTTATTCTCTGTAGTAGATATATATTGCATAGAAATGGTCTCATACTCAATCCTATTATATTTCCCTTTTATTTTATTTTCGAATATTTTTTTATGCACCACTAGCAATAGATTTTTTGAGGTCTCAATATAGATTGCTAAGATATGACAGAAGGATCAATTCGGCATGCCTACCCTACACATCTTTTACCCTGTGTGGTACGTATACATTTCAGTTCACCAAACCATTGAAATGCTGTGTGGCTCTCATGTTATATGCTGACATGAAGCTGATTTTTTTTTTTTTTTTTTGAAAAAAGACATGAATCTGATATCAAGGGTAAGGAATCGTACTATATATATATATATATATACTTTTTTTATGGAAAAATTACAAATTTGGTGCTTTAATTTTCATGGTTTTTATATCCGAGTGTTTGAATTTTTTTTTTTACAATCAAGTGTCTGAACTTTAGAAAAATATAATAATGTAGTGTCTCCCGTGGTGCTTTAATTTTCATGGTTTTTATATCCGAGTGTTTGAATTTTTTTTTTTACAATTAAGTGTCTGAACTTTAGAAAAATATAATAATGTAGTGTCTCCCGTAGATTTAATGTTGACTGAGTGCTGACTCAGATCAAACATAACCTACTTTTATTTGTCCCAGTTATTAGTTATGTCATGTGCCACATATATTGCATTATTTAAATGATAAAATTAATCTTATTAAAAATTATGAATTGATAAAAATAACCTCAACATTAACTTCAGTTGTAGACATGGAGGGTGACTGAATAAGGGTAATTTTGTCATTTAAATAATGCAACACATGTGGCAAATGACATGGTTAATAACTGAGATAAAGTGGATCCCGTTTGATTTGACTGGATCCCGTTTGATTTGACTGAGCACACAATTAATATTAAGTTAGTCAGAAACACTACATTAATATGCTTTTCTAAAATTCAGACACTTGATTACAAAAAAAAAAATTCAAACACTCAAATAAAAAAATTACAAAAATTGAAACTGTAATTTTTCCTTTTCTTAATTGTCATATGATATGTATCTATCCGTCATTTTCTATTAAATTAATTAAATGATATGTATGTTTTTTTTTTTTTTGAAACCAAATGATATGTATGTTTAGAGCAAATCTTTCACTCACCCTATCTGTAAAAAATCTCTAGTAAAGCAACTCTTTTAGTCTTTTTTTCTTAAAAAACTTTTGTTCGTAAATAATATAAATTTAAGTTATTTTTGTAATTTTAATTTTTTTTAATGTCAGATTTTTTTCACATCTAAAATTTTAATTTTGTGATGTCCTCTCTTTGTAACTTAGTGACTCAAATGATGAACATTATAAAATGAGGTCATAGGTTTAATCCCTCTTCCTCTTGACCTCCCAGTTGTAAAAAAAAAAATTAATTAATTAATTAATTTTATGATATTTGTGTATTGATAGGTCAAAAGTGTTTTTTTTTTTTTGTCTAAGCATGAGGTGTCCTGGGATGGCTCCAATTGTAGGAGGCACCTTTAAGCCCGTACCACACCCAAACTAATACCCACTCGACCCGGGACGGACCCCGAAGGGCGGCAAAGGTCTACCTTAAGAGTTTTAAAGCAGCTGCGTACCCAGGGCTCGAACCCAAAACCTCTGGTTAAGCTGGAAAAATCCCTCACCAACTCATCCACACCCTCTTGCATTAGGTCAATAGTGTTTATTAAGTTGTTCTTTCACTATTTAATTAAAATTAAATAAAACATAACCTGAAAAGTTTTAATTCCTTTAAATAAAGTTTGGAATTCGAGTTTTATATATGAAAAAAATAAGTATTATAAGAGTTTTGCTCTCTTTGTGGATACACCCGGTTCGAACTTAAGGAATAATGGATATTGAAGATATTAAATTAAAAATAATAAATAAAATACAACCAACAACTATTGAGATCAGCTGTTAGCGGCTGTTCTACTTAAACGATATATCGAATTTAAGTCGAGTACACAAGCACATTAAATTAGTTGTGAGGAAATCTTTATTTTCTTTGTAATTATATTCGGATCAAACCGAATTAATTAGAGTGGTATGTAGGGGTGTGCAAACCTTTCGATTTGACGGAACCGATCCTATTCGGTTCGGTTTACAAAAGTAGATTTTTCGAATTTTTTGAACCGAACCGAACCGAATTTCAGGTTCGGTTCGATTTTCTACTAAAAAATTCGGTTAACAGAATTGACCGAATTTTAATGATTTTTTTTATTTTTAAATATTATAATAATGTAATAAAAAATTAAAAAATTGATATTTTTGAAAAATTTTGATTGGTTAGGTTAGATTCGGTTCGATTCAGTTTTGATCCGATTTAATTCGATTCGGTTCGATTCAATTTTACTGTTAGTTCGATTCGATTCGATTTTAATTTTGATAAATTCGGTTAATTCAGTTCGGTCAAAAAATATTCCAAAACCGACCGAACCGACTTAATGCACACCCCTAGTGGTATGAATTCTAAAAGTTGAAAGTTAAAAAAATTAAATAAAAAAATGCTAATTAATAAAAACTAAATGACCAGTTAAATACACATTTAAATTCATTTCACGTTTCGACGGAAGTATTCTCTCAAGAATGATCATTGGCAGATGTCTTATCGACCACTGGTCACTTGTTTGCAATATTTTCCACTGGTTTTGCCGGTGTATTTACAGCATCCAGCAAGCAAGGTACCTTTTAAAAAATGTAGGATTATTTATTTTATCATTCGTGATTTACGTTTTCAGCAATTAAATCGTGCCACAAATAGCTATGTTCATGTTCAACCGGCATTGCCTTTGACAAAAATATTATTTATTTATTAAAATTAAATTGATTGAAAGACTTCAGAAAAATAATAATAGTTTCTTTTATTTTCTTTTTATGTGCATTCCAAATTTTGTATTTAGAAATATAAATATATAATTTTTTTAACTAATTTAAATTAAAATTGACATTGGGAAATTAAACTAAAATCTAACTAGAAAAAAAATTAAAATTAAAATAGACCAAAATTAATACTGCCTAACAAAATTAGTTTAAGCTATTGATATATCATATAGGTCACAAATATAAATACACAAAAACTAATTAGTAGTTATAATTAAATAATTTTATTTGTATATGGATAATGATTTATATAACTAGTAGCAACATGAATAGCAACGTTTATGAAAAGTAAAATTTCTTTTACACCTTTTCCTTTCATTTATATGACCATACATGTAATTTTAGTAAAACATTTTATCTTTTAGTGTTCATAAATGTCACTGCAAGTGTCTAAATTTTTTAGTGCTAATGATAAATTATTTTAGA
>CATIWK010410708.1:0-37697 GCA_949634005.1 Mallotus japonicus
CAGTTGAATTGTGGTTGTTTTGCCACATAAAAATAACGTTAATGATACTAACTCATTCGTTCCACTTTTTAAATTATTATGCAACTAAGTTTTTAAATTATTATTATTATGCTTCTATTTTGGTTATTTTCAATCATGTTTACAGCTTTTGGTGTCTGATATCTTCATAGCTTTTCTAATGCAATGTAGTTCAAATTATATGCACGAATATAGAGTGAATGGTGAATTGGTGATCCAACCATTTATAATTCTTTTAATTAGATAAATTTTAAGGTTTTATTTTATTTTATTTTTTGGTAAATTGGGAGATCATATGACTTTAATATCGATAGACTGCACAATAAGGGGCAGCACGTCTATTTTAAATCGACGACGGCAGAAATCGAACTCTGCAACTCAATGATACTTTTGGAGATAAGTTACTACTTAACTATTCTCTTACTAACTTGAGTTTTCATTTAATATAAATAATGTTAATTTAATAAATGACTCCAAGACTCTAACAGTTTTACATGGTTAAGCATTTTTTAAATCTTTTTCTATATTTTGGTTAAGCATAATGGGATTCTTCCATTATGCAAACTTTTTATTTACCTTTCTTTGTAGACTTATGTTGCCTCTGGCAATAAATGTTAATTAATTTAATAAACGTTTTCAAGATCTTTTGTTTTCTATTCAATTTAAAACTATTTTTTTTAGCTTATCCATCATGCTTTATCATTTTTTTTTTCTTTACAAAATTAATAGAATTTGTATAAAATTCTCTATTAGATCATATGAAACAATAAACATTAATGATTTTTTTTTACTTAGGGTACATTTTTGAAAATATTGTATAGCTAGAATATATGAAACATTAAACAAAATATTATTTCCTCACGAGTTTTTTTCTCCAATTCTATCTCATTATTTAGTATTCACACTTTTGTAATTTTATTTAAATTTTTTATTATACAATTTTTTAATTTAAAAAAAATCCTAAAAAACTATTTTACTATTACTACACTTCCATTTAAAATAAATTTTAAAAAAATCCTAAAAAAAGCTATTTTATCATCATTCCACTTCTGAAATTGAACTCTTTCCTATTGTACTCTACTAAATTAAAAATTTATCATTTTAAATTATTTTCTCTCATATTTTTTCTTCTAATATCATTATATATATATAAATGTTGATGCTTTTCTAAAACATGTGTCTACACTAAAATTGTTAATTTTTATAATTATTATTTATTATCATTACTTATCTTCAAATTATAAAAAGTCTAAGAATCAAAACAGTATCATTTCCCATTCTAAATAAGATTTTTTAATTTTAAATTTACATATAGAATTCTATTAAATATAAACTACTATACTGTAACATTAACTAAAACTCTAATTATAAAAAATAATTCTATTATATAAATAGGAAAGCAAGACTATTAACTCACTTAAATAATCTTTTTTATTCTCTTTAACTATGTTGTTCATAATTAATATTCACATATAATTTTTTTATTATTTCTATTGCTCAGTTTTTTATTTTATATATATATATATATATATATATATAATATTAAAATAATTATAAAAACAGCCCGCGCAACACGTGGGTCCTCGACTAGTTTTTTGTAATTTTTTAACATATTTTTTAAGTATTTTTCATTTGGGGAGTATTCATGATGTTTAATTCATAATATTTGAAGTCTTTCACCACAACACTAATTAAAATTTTAAGTGTTTCACTAATTAAACACATATTTGTTTACTCATGAAGTTATTCGAAATTCAATTTAATAAAATTTTAATCGAATTCAAATTAAGAATTTAATCTTATAAAATTCTGATCAAACTTATATAATAAAAAAGACGAATTTAATTTATGTAAATAAAATTATATACAAATTTGTAATTTATTTCGTAATTTTAATGTATTATCTATTTTTATTTTTCTAAATTTTTATGGATTTTTTTTTTTTTTTGGAAATGTAAATTTTTATGGATTCAATTTACAGAAGGGAGAAAAAAAAAAAGAAAAGTTAATTTTTTTTGGCCCCCACACGTTCCAACCCAAACCATACCGGTTATTAACGTCGGGTAATACTTTCCTTGTCAAACGCTTACAGTAGTTTACTGCAGTCTGCAGCAACTGTGGTACCGGTGGTGACCTTACTGCCATCATCATCGTCTCCTGTTCCGCCGCTGCCGCAATCACCAGCTGAGCCACCTCTTGCCTTTCTTTAACTTCGTCATCCTCCCCTCAGCCCCTCTGTCAGTGATAACAAGCGTCGAAGCGCCTTTAAAAATTAAACATCAACTTGCAATTCATGCACGCAACGTGCTTGATAAAAGTATTAAGTTAACATAAAAAAAAAAAAAGGCAGGAAGGCAATGGCAAATAGTAAATATGAGTACGTCAAATCATTCGAGGTTGAAGACGAGATTATGCCTCCTAATCTCATTGTTGTTCGAATGGACGGCTGTAATTTTGGAAGGTATAAAATCAACTAAGAAAGATAAACTTTTGAAATGCTACATTACTGCTACTACTGATCTCTGAACTTGAACTTTTCTAACAGGTTCTCTGAGGTTCATGGATTCAAGAAGCCAAATGATGAGAATGCATTGAAGTTGATGAACGCATGTGCAACTCGTGTTCTAGAAGAGTATCCTGACATTGTCTTCTCCTATGGCTTTAGTGATGAATACAGGTTCCTTAATTTTTTTTAATGTTTGTATATTATTGTTAGTTGTATATATTATTCACTGTTTAAATTAATTACCCATTTGCTTGATGTAATTAAATATAGATGAATATTAGCTTTTCTTTTTTTTCTTTTTTTTCTTTTTTTTTTGCAGTTTTGTTTTCAAAAAGAAGATGAAGTTCTACCAAAGGCGAGCCAGGTCTTTCAGGATTCTTATTTGTTATTTTGTATTGTTTCTTAATGATATTTGTATGTGTTCTAGATGGAGTATATGTATATTTATTTTTTCTTAATTTTCTTGCAAATTGAATGTGCAGCAAAATTCTATCCTTAGTTGTATCTTTTTTCACTTCCGTGTATGTTATGAAATGGAAAGAATTTTTCCCTGAAAGAGAGTTGAGGTACTCCCCTGCATTTCGTGGCCATGTTATAACTTGTGCATCAATTGATGTTCTCCAAGAATATCTTGCATGGAGACAAAACGAGTGTAAGTTTTTACCTTTACTTTTTGAGCAAGCACATATTTTTATGTGGACAATAATTTAGTACTTAAACTTTGCATTTTCATAGGTCATGTTAATAACCAGTATGATACATGTCTTTGGAAACTTGTTGAAAATGGGAAGACTGGAAGTGAAGCAAGAGAAATTCTAAAGGTTGCCACTTCTCATTCTCCTCGTCATTGTTTAGAGTACTAGCTCGTGTACTTCAATTAGTAGGTGTTTCCTTGTGTCTGTACTACATAGACACTTCAATTAGAAGCCGTTTCCCCGTATCCGTATTTTCGTTTCCCGCCGTCTCCGTGTATATATGAGCATAAATAGTTTCCCATATGCATTGATGCGAGAGTATGTCTTCATGTTTACTATTTAAAAGTTACAGAGTTGTGAACTTGTCCCTTTTAACCTTAAGTCCCTTATCTTATGATATTTGTATTATTTTTCTTTTCAATTTCTCTCTCTTTTGTCTTTCTTTCTTATGGATATTTCTTACGACATAGATAATATGTTTTTTGTTCCTTGTATATATCTTGTTTCAGTGTCATTATCATATTGGTTTTTTAACCATTTGTGTATTTTGCATTTAGTCAAGTCATCATGTATTATTTGTTCATGGAATTCATCTGTCAATTTCTGCAGGGCACCCAGAAGCAAGAGAAAAATGATATTCTCTATCTACAGTTTGGCATCAACTATAAAAATGACCTGCCTGAAATTTTTCGTCAAGGATCTTGTATTCTTATGAAACAGGTTCTTTCTATTCTCATCAAGGGTCATTTATTTGTGGATCTAACATGATATTATGTTAATCTCTTGATTTGCTTACAATTTTTCTATAAATGCATCTTCATTTTATGCATGGGGTGAGGATTACAGTCAATTCTCTACAATAACATAAATGCAATCTCTAGACATCAAAAGGAATTGTATCTACTTACATGATTTGCTGCATGTATTTCTAAAGATCATTGTTGGAATGTTACAGGAAGAAGACATTGCAAAGTATAGTGAGGATGGTACTCCTGTCAAAAGACTACGAAGGAAAGCAAGAACAATCCATTCAGAGAATATAGCTGGGAGAAGCTTTTGGAATGGGCACCAAAATCTTGTTAAAGAGCTAGGTGGTTTTTCTGAAGACATTGGCAAAATTAACCCTGATTATATTAGGTCTTTCCTTTTTGAAAGCAAACTGATGCCATCTACGTGGATTGTGATTAGAATTGATGGGTGCCATTTTCATAGGTGAAGTGTCATGATTCTTTTTCTTTCCACCAGTCTTAATACACTATGTTGCCACTTTCTGAAAAGAAAATAAAAAGAGAGAGAAGAAAGAAATCATAAACAAATGAATTTATTCAATTCTTTTGGAACTTCTATATTTTTTTGTTGCCTACTTTTGTTTGAATTATAGCTCAAGAAATTGCAATCCCTTGGTTAGATTGCATGATTAATGTATAATGTGTTGGTCTAGAGATCGACAATATAAAGCTTCAGGCATGAGTTCCCTTTTGTTTATGCTCTTGTTCTCACTATATATGCCAATTGTTATGGAACTTTAAATGAAAGTAGTGTAGGACTAAGACATCTAACTTTCAAAATTAGAATAGACATATGGATACATGAATGATTGAGAATTTAAAGAGTGATTTGAGAGGGAAATTTGGAGAAGAGGGTATGGTATTGTTGCTATGTTCAGGAATCAACTCTAAGTCAACAGACCTTGTTGCTATCCATTCTCTGATGCATTAATTTTCTTTACTAGCTATTGCAAAGAATTCAGTTTTTTTTTTGGCAGATTTTGTGATGCTCATGAATTTGAGAAGCCCAATGATGAGCAAGCTTTAAACCTCATGAATTCATGCACAACAGCTGTTTTACAAGAGTTTCAAGATGTTACTTTTGCTTATGGTGTTAGTGATGAGTACAGGTACTGCATCTGTGTTCTTCAATTTGTTTAGTTCAGGATATATCTGAAGCAATTATGGTATTCAATATATGCATTTTGGTTGTAAAATTTGCAGTTTTGTTTTGAAGAAGGATTCTAGATTTTACCAAAGGCAAGCCAGGTGATCTCTTATATCCTTTGATGAGCTTATAACCTCAGTACGTTGAGGTACTATTTTTTTCTTTTTTATTTGGGCTGCTACTCAAGGGAAGTTGGGACAAAAGTTAAGGCACTGCTCGAATTCTATTTCAGATGGCACATGCATGGTTGTAGGATTCTAGTTGTTTGTGCAAGCGTCCTAATGAACGAATCATGTCACTACAGTAAAATGCACTCCAATAAAAATAAGGATTTGAAAAAAAAAAAAAAAGGTGCTTTGCTGAGTTTTTCTTGTAGGATATCAATGCTTAATATAATCTGTTAAGAATAATACAAAAGTTAAATTAGCTTCTCTCCTCATAATGTTTTGAGTGGTTCTCTTGTAAATTAGTCTGGTCTAAATTAAGCTTAAGAATAAGCCCAAGCATATCATTACATCAGCTGAATCCTGATAAGTTACTGGAGCTCTGGCTTGCAATTTGTCTTGAAATATATATATTTTATAATACACTAATGGATTTATTTTCAATATGTCTTGTGCAGTAATCTCATTTCTGTCATTGTTTCATTCTTCTCCTCTATGTATGTGATGAATTGGAAATCTTTTTTCCCACATAAAGAACTGAGGTACCCTCCCTCTTTTGATGGAAGGGTTGTATGCTACCCGTCATCTGAGATTCTTCGAGATTATCTAGCTTGGAGACAAGTTGACTGTGAGCAATCTTAAATACATTTATAATCTGAACACATGATGGATTTTCTTTGAGGCTTGACTTTCATATTGGTTCATATGAAACTGCATAACATTTGAATTTATTATTTCCAGCTCAAGTAGAAACCTCATGTCAGAATTATAATCTTCCATTGGTTCTGCTTTTGCAGGCCACATCAACAATCAATACAATACTTGTTTCTGGGCGCTTGTTAAGTCTGGAAAAAGCAAAAGTGATGCTCAAAGTATTTTGAAGGTATTGACATCTCCTTTCCCTAACCCTCAAACAATGCTTTTATTTGTTTAATGTATTTTATATGAAAATGGGAAACGCAATCGCTAGAGAAGCCAACTGTTGGATATATTATGCAACTTTTCTTGCTCTACAGGGTACTCAAGTACGAAAGAAAAATGAAATACTTGCAAAATTTGGTATCGACTACAATAAACTTCCAATCATTTTTCGCCAGGGTTCCTCTGTTTTCAGGGTAGAGGTTCTTTTCCCTCACTTGGAAATCCTCAATATAGTTTTTTTTTTTTTTCTTTTTCAAGCAAATCATTAGATGCATCAACATATCTAGAGTTGGAAGAATATCCTTTCACATTTGCTTTTTTTGCGTTTGGTTTGATGACTAATTTCTCAATTGGTTAGCCAAGATGTCAATAGATGCACAGGAGGATAACATGTTAGATGTGCATATAAGCACACCAACTATTACAAACAACTAATTCACAACATAGATATTTTTGCCCAACTAATTCACAACATAGATATTTTTGCCCTTCTCTAAACAAGCATGTGGCAACCTTTTGCATATCTATGTTTAGTTATACCATTATGTTGAGTTATACCACTATCTGGTCGGCCTGTTGTCTGTTGATATAATGATTCACTTCATTTTATCGTTCTTTCTCCTGATGTCTCTCCTTCATTACTCTCTTCCTTCCATTTTTCACAATGATGAACAATAATAATCATTGTGTCTGTCTTTTTATGTCGACAATGAATTTTGGTAACTATTAACCTAGATATTAACAATAGATTTAAAGTTATTTCTACATTTGACAATTAGAAATAGGTTACACTTTTACCATTTATAATTAGATGCTTCTATTGATAGTATATCTTGTTATTTTTAGTTTTGGATGCTTAGGTTTTGTTTTGTATGCAGGAGGATGTTGTGATGCATGACAGTGGATGTGAGAATGGAGCATCCTCTGAAAAAGTCGGGAGCAACGTAATTATAGAATTTTGCAACATAATTGTGGAAAGTTTCTGGACAGAACACCCAGATATTCTTGATTAGAAGCCCTGGAAGCTTGGAACAACCCCATCCAATTCTGCCAACGAGGACGTTTTCTGGATTGGTTTTAAGTTTTGGTATTAAAGTAATGTTTGACTGCTTGATATTCATTCATAAACTGTTAAAATTCTGTGAATAGAAACTGTTAATCTTATCATGCATGTTTCTAATGTCCATTTCTGGAATGCATGTGTATAAGTGAAATATAACTGGCTTATGGGAATATTTAATGAATTAATATAAATTGTTTTTCTTCAGTCTTATTTAAGTTTCATTTCCCATTTTGACAAATGAGGCTGAAATCTCACTGTCGCCTCTTTTCTTCTGTGCTAGTAGTGGCAGCCAAGGTGTTTCAGCTAGTGTTTGTGCTTTACATACAGCGCTAGCATGGAAAAGGCTATACGATAAGCATATATAAGATGAAGATATAGCTGCAAATTTAAATAGTTGATCATCGCTGAGGTTTGATGACAATTTAAGCAAAAAAATAAAAATAAAAATTGCTAAGCTGCAGTTTTTCCTTGCCCTTTTACTTTGTTATTTTGTTTTACTTTGCCAAAGCTTTGCTCTACAATGACGCATGACCATATATGTTTATTTAGATTGGCAGAAAATCCCCAAAAGGAAATGAAAGCGTGGCATGCTATTCTTGTCTCTTTTCTTGATATTGTTGGTTATTACTATTCAAGAAAATTAAAAGCAGGGTATATTATTGTCAACATGATCCAATGCCCTTTCTTTTTATCTACATTTTATTTTTTTTATTATCCCTACTCAAATAGTTCCTTTTTTTTAATCTATTTTTTATTTTTTCATTTCATTTCCCTACTTGATTCTTCATTTCATCAAATATCAACCTTGACAAGGTTAGCTAACATGCTGTAATTGGATTGTACCCCAATCTTCCCTTCTTTTTTTTTCCTCAAACAGCGAATAATACATATAAAGGCGCCGTTGAATTTGTAAATGCAAATCGTACAACTAAAAGTTCAATGTGGAAGAAAGTGCCAGTTCTTGCTCATACACACAAGTTAGATTAGAAAGTGCGTGAGTTTTTTTTTTTTTTTTTTTTTTTAAATAGCTGTTACCCTTGAACATTCACGGAAACTCAATGATAGTTCATAATAACCACAGATTGTATAAAGCATGAAATGAGCTGTGCCTCGTACAGATGACAATTTTCAGATGTTGAGCAGAAAAACTCTGCAGTACTTAAAGATGATGATAATACACGGCAATTCAATTCTCTGTATAAAATTATTTAGCTTTTCCTTGGGGCAAAGCTATGGCCCCATTCTTCAATTGAGCAGCAAAACAAAATCAAGGTTAACATATAGCTATCTCTCAAGGACTAATCACAGTTTTGGTGCATATTCCACGATATGCAGATAAATTTTGGGTAAATTACGATTTGCCCTCTGTGTTTTGGTCCAATACACTACTTCGTCCCCAACATTTGAAAAAATACTTATTCATCCCTGACATTTGCTTTTTTTTATCATTCATTAGTCCTTCTGTAAGGATGAAATAGTACACGAAAAAGCAAATGTCGGGGATGAATAAGTATTTTTTCAAATGTCGGGGACGAAGTAGTGTATTGGATCAAAACACAGGGGACAAATCGTAATTTACCCATAAATTTTCTGATCCATCTGTTTATGCTGCACCAGTAAGCTAATGAACCCATATTGTCATTAAAATTGAATTTGAAGCATTGAGCTGTATTTACAAAGTGACTGATCTCCATTTCTCGTCTTTAACCACTATTGAAGAATGAAAACTTGAGCCCTCTGGAATCCCAAGTGGAGCCCCCTGGCACGAACAATTATCAACTGTATACAGTTCCCATTCTTTAATTCCACACTTGTCCAAGGAAGAAGCCAATCTCTTGCCCTCCTTCTCATGGGGGAATGCACCATCTGGACTAACAAGTACGGCGCCTGTGTATGACTGTCCTGCAACTCGAGCAGCCCCACTATAATGAAACAAACCCCAGCTAAAATCATCAGAGACATCTACAATTGTCCAAAATTCATTTGAAACAACACCATTATCCAATACACTAAAGTTAAATGTTCCTGGAACTTTGCTTCTCTTGACACGATATTTCCGTCTTCTCCAAACCAATTTTCCCTCAAGCGTTTGAACCTGGAAAACTGGCTCGTACCAGAATGATCCTTTGGCCTTTCCTCTGTAGAACAGCTGGTACTGGCATGGAAACTGATCGTAAGCTGGGTTTTGCCCTGCCACAACACGCCAACTCCAATCCAGACTCCCCAACCAACCCACAAAAAGATCCTCAGCAATTTCATGACTCAGGTTCTCCCCTCGAAATTTATCCAGTGGAGGGACATAAGGTTTTTCAGGGATTTCAGCATCCAGTTCGAGACAATTGTTCTTCTGCAATACACAGAGAGAAAATGCCTCTAGGTGTGGACTTTCGTAAGAGGCAATACACTGATAATTACACACTTGATCAACAGGGCTGCAATTATTCAAGCATTGCAAAGCTTTCCTGCAGTTAGGATCCAATAGACAGTTTAAGATCTGAGGCCTGCAGTTCTTAACCATGCAGAAGAGGGTGGAAAAACCCTTTGATCTCAGGTTTTTCAGGATTGGTACCGGTCTAACATACGTGTTAATTATAACCAACAAACAGAACCTTATGTCATCTGAATTATACCTGTCCCATGCCTCAGACACAGTTTTCACTACTTCCATTGATTCATTGGACTGAGAAATACCAAAAAAGTTCCCAAACAAGTTTCCAGTGGTTTCATTCTGAACATAAGATCCACCTAGTTTATTAACCAGACTTGGAGTGGAGTTAAAGCAGACTATGTTGGGTACAACTTCAGTGTTGGTTTGGATCCACTTGACTGATTCTTGATTTGAAATGGAAACTACTAGCAATATATCTGCACTGTTTAATTCCTTTTGTAGCTGCTCAATTCGATCGTCAGATTGAAATATTTTATCAGTGAACACAAGCATTTCATACCTTTCATCAACCCATTTCAACCTTTTTGCCTGTTAAAAAAAAAAAAAAGATATAAAAATCCCTCAAAAACAAAACAATTGAACGAATCAAGTTCTTGCAACTCAGAATACTTCTGATATTATTTCATTTCAATGAAACAATCAAATTCTACAGAATTAATTGCCAAACATGAAAATTAACTATAAAAGATTCAAGATTCAAGATTCAAAATTCTTATATATACATACATAGGCTTACAGCGTTTACTTACAGTGTGTAGCATAACCTCAGGCCAAGTAGCGCATTTTAGAGGACTGACGCTTCCTTCGCCAACGAGAGCTACTATTCTCACCGGCGGCTCAAAAGGGTCCTCTGCCACCGCACTGTCCGACTCCAAAACCGCGGGAATTTTAGTTAGTTGGAGGTTAACAATTTTGGCGCGAAATGGAAATGATATTATCTGCGTCGGAGGTAGACGATGACGATGGTTTATCGGAGGAAAAGTGGTGAACCGGCGGCGGTTGAACGGAAAAGTGGATTTGAAATTGAGCGTTGAGGTAGTTGTTTCTAGAGACATGTTTACAGAGTGATGCGAAGCTAGAATTGTCCCAAAGCTCACCACTCCCTGCTTCAAAATAAGCAATTATCGATAATTATTCTTCTTTTTTTTTTTTTTAAATAATCTCCCTTATTTAGAAAAATTTTTCTTTTTTCTTATAAAATTGATGAAAGAATCATCAGACGGTCCACCAATACATCCTAACTAGGCTAGCATCTCTATAGCATCAATATCATATGATACTTTACACCCTTTATTAAATAAAAAGAAATAGAAGAAATACAAATTATTTGAAACAACCACGAAGGGCAAAAAAAAACAATAGAAAGCCTAACAAAATCTAAAATGCTCTCTGCCCATAGCATCATGCAACATGGCCTCATGAACTTCTGTGGGATAAGAATCCCACCAACGAATAGCATGGAGACCAATTTATTTTAAATAATATAAAAAATTGTAAAAGAAATTATTATTTTATGTTGAGAAAAAAATTGTAAAAAATTGTAAAATTGTAAAAGAAATTATAAAAAATAATATAAAAATTAGTAGTTTTCATCATAACTTAATATATTTTATGTTGAGTTATTATGTTTTAGAAAAATAAACTATTTTTTATGAAATTAATTTTTATAATATTATAATTATATAAAACAAATTTGTATTTATCATTTTTATGTAAAAATATGTAAATTAATCAAAACTAGGAGTAGTTTACAAAAATAATAGTATATAGTAATAAATTTTTGTGTTCGCAAAAAAATTTCAATTTTCATTAAATGTCTTTGTTTTGCAAAAAAAAAAAATCAATTTAAAAAAAATTTCAGTTAATAAAGTGGTACTAATATTTTATGAAAATTTTGGAAGTGTAATTATAAAAGAATATTTATTTTTCCATAAAATAACAACTTAACAATAAACATATCAAGTTATAATTAAAAAATTCACATATTTATGTAAATTAAAAATAATTTTTTATAAAAATAAGAAAGAACACTTTTAATTAATAAATTGGTACTAATAGTTTAAAAATCTCTATAATTGTAAAATATTAATTTTATAAAAATTTATTTATATTTCTATAATGCTATAAGTTAATGGAAAATACATCAAGTTGTAATGAAGAAATACTAATTTTTATACATATGCAAAATGATATTATTTCAAAAAAAAATAATTTTTCATATTTTTTTATGAATTAAAATAAATTTTCTTAAATAACATAGGTTTCTGTATTTTAAAACAAAGTTGCCATAAAATACACCTTAAGATTATTGTTTAAAAATTCTAAAAAATGATAACTAAATAATTCAATCAATTTTAATTAAAAAAAAATCTACCATAGCTACATTGCTCTTTTTAATAAAATATTTAAAACAATATTTTATTATTATAATTTTAAAAAGGAAAAATTAAAATTATCCTCTTAAAGTTTGTTCTAATTTACTAGTTCATTCCTACATTTTCAAAAGTTAACTAAATGCTCCTAAGATTTAATTTTATTAACTATCCCTTCCGCTAACTAAATAACCCCTCAAGTTTACGATAAAAAATATCAAATCTGAGGGGGGAATTTAGTTAACAGATTGGAGAATAGTTAATAAAATCAAATATGATGGATTATTAGTTGACTTTTGAAAATATAAAAAAGGATTAGTTGATTCGATCAAATCTTAAGGGAATGATTGTAATTTTTCCCTTTTAAAAATTTATATTATAATTAATAATTAAATGAACTTTGAAGCTAGTTAATTAATTGACATCATAAATCTGAAAAGCGAGAACAATGGCCTAAGTGTTAGAATGTTTTACAATTAGATTTCGACTTTTGGTCAGGTTTAATTCTTGCTTAACCCTAGACAAGGTATTAAGGCACAAGAAAAAATCCCCACCTACAACTAAGCAAGCAAAAGCACATGTTTGAAAGAAATCATTAGCAGTAGTGCCAAGTATGGTAGCTGAACCATTACTACATGATCCCATGCATATCCACATATCATCTACACCAAATCAACAACATTTTATTTTTATTTATTTATTTATTTATTTTTAAAAAAAAACAGCCCACAAACGCCTCACCAAAAATGTACAAAATCTCAGAAAGAAACATCTTCAAATTGAAATCCAACAGTATTTATACGAAATGCTTAGTCCTAGTTGTATTTGACCAAGGTCAGTTGTCAACATGTCAAATGCTAATCCCAAATTACAACCGTATTAAACGGAAAATCAGGCATGCGTCTAGAACCCTTTTGTAGAACTGTACACAACCCTGACTATTTCAAGCAAAAGATCAGTTCTTGTACTTTTGTCGTAATGAGAAGGCTACGCAACATCCAGCACCTCAGTTAAGTATGAATTCTAAACCCAGTCCCATTCATCCATCTCTTTTACTAAAGAACCTGCTGCTTGTATATTTACTTCCAGCCTTCCAGACATTAATGCAGGAATTAGCTCAGTAGATTAGCCGGTGAAATATTAGATAATTGAAGCTGGTGCTTTACTTCCTGTAAGAAAATTCAGCTTCAAACTCCTTCTCAAACCGTTCCTGGGACTTGGTTTTCGCTGCCAATATAACATCATCAAGAAATCCTCTTTGAGGAAATTCCTCGGGCACAAGACTATGATACGTCTCAAATTGTTTTGCAGCTTCCTCCTTTTTATCCAGCAGACTGTAAATTATTCCCTGCCACAAATTCCCACAATTTGTTACTACAAAAATATCAAAATTTTCAAGCTTCATGTCTGTTCAACGGATTGCAATCACTTAATGGAAATTAAATTCAACATGGTTTCAGGATATCAACCGTTTCTATAATGCTTAATTCTTCTTATCTGGTTGTTCCTGAAACCATTGTTAAGAACTTAGGAAGAAACCAGTTCAACATATATGACATGAAATATATATCTTATAAGCAACTGCAACTGTTGGTGTTATTTACTTGAACACAGTTTAAAGAATAAAGCAACAGCACAGCATTGTTGTACTCACATAATAAAATTTTACCAAAGATTTAACCAGAATCTCAACTACTAACATTGATTCATTCCTAATTCACTAATAGATAGAGGATTTCTAGTCAGACTGATGAAGAGATATATATATATCTTAAGCTTGCTGTCAGTCTCATTGGCACTCCAAAAGATAATGCATGAGGAAAGTAGCAAGCATGGAAAGAGGTTAGAGATATAAGTGTCCAAGATGAGCTCTTGTAACAATTCTAAAATGTGTAATAGAAGCAGTAATAGGCAAGAAGCAGAAGAGAAAGCGCCTTGTCATAAAACCAGAAAGAAATATGCTATTCAATTGCACTGTGCATGATACAGTCATATGCTCCAGCCACCAGCCCACACAATCGAACCAAAGGTGCAGGCAGTTTTTCAGTGGACAAATAAGATCATTATTGGAGAACTGGAATCCTAAAAATTTATTCATGACTACCCAAACTTCTGACTCAACAGAAAATTAAAGGATCGAATCATTAGCCAAACTGACCATGAAAACCACGCAATGGGAGCAAGGTTACCTGGCAAAGATAAGGCCGAAAATCTCGAGGATTTTCATTAACCAGATCTTGAAACTTTTTCAGCCCCTCCTCCAATTGCCCCTGCAATATTTAATAGTATCCAATTGCACATTAGAAAATTATATCAATTTACTTGAACCGTTATCCTAGATCTCACCAAACCAAATTTTATTCTACTTTTTTTTATTCATTTCACTCATCAATGGTTCATATTTTTTATTGAGTATTAATCAAAGGTATCTAAGTACATAAATAATATAGTAATAGACAATAACAAAGTTGACACATTGTCGATATCAGCACACAGCAGATAAGGCAGAAGGTATTCACCTTCACAACATGCATTTGTGCAATTAGAATTTTAATGTTTCTCTCTTCCACGACTCTTTTTTCTCGACAGGCAACTTCTAGAGCCTTATTGAGCATCTCAAAGACAGCTGGACCTTCAAGATTTTTGTGCATCACCATTGCCAGACCCTGCACTAACCAGGAAGTCACACTGATTTTTCTTTGACAAGAAAGTGGAAAATCCTAAGGAAGCAGGTATTTGCATTAACTAAAAATTGTAATGATGGATGAATATATTACAAAAATTACATAGACAAGGGAGCTAAAAGTTTCATGAATAGGATAATCACGAATAACTGTCTTGACAAACGATTAATGCTTCAATCTCAGAGCAACATTTGAAATTAGGTAACTCCTTGAAGGGAGAACTCTTTTACAATAATTGAAGGAATTATAACCCCGGTCAAAATGATTGCTAAGTTTCTGCTTACAGGTTGAACTTATGGTCTTGGGATTGCTACACGTTAGCTTGAAATTATGGCCTTCACCATCGAATATTTGACAAAAAAGAAACCTCACAATTTGCCACATTGTCTGAACTTATTCATATGCTATGTACTAATGATGCTTCTATAATGTGTGACACTCTCAATTCAAAATTTTGTGATAATTAGAAAAAATTGTCGATGGGGATTTTTTGGTAAAACAAAATATATTTAAAATGATAATTACAAATATCCATTAGCAATGCTGAAGTCATAATGAAAGGGGAAAGTTGGTGATGTGAACCTTGAATATTGCTAGTAGTCTCTACTTTTGGACTGGTTAATGAATAAAAGGTGGAACATCTTAGAAGTCACAAGAAAAATCTATCTTATGAACTACATACAAAATAGTACAGTTACAAGAAAAAAATTTATGCATCTGTCCAATCAAAATGCATTGACTGAGCAACTATGTCATGGACATGTCGATTCATGGATGAGATAAATATATTTCCACGACAACCCTTTCTTGACGGCAGATGGTGACAACTGTGAATAATAATTCATACGAGTGTCACAGAAGACACTGAAAACATCCATAATAGCCATCTTTTTCACAATGGTATATTATCAAAAGAAATGAAGCAAAAGTTATTAAACAACAAGCCTTGCAACTGGCAACTCAAAAGAGAACATTTTTAGGTAGCATCTGAGAGTGAACAAACATTTTGCTCTTAAAACTTTGCTATAACACATGAGAAAGGAGATTCCAAATAAACTCTGAGTAAAATAACAACAGCAAACGATAATTCACATAGCAATATTTCTTTTACAATGGTTTCATGCTTCTAGACATAGGATTCTACTTCTTATCAGTGCAAACCTATCTGTACTTCCACAACGAACTCTGCATAGCTGAACAATTCCTTTAGTTAAGTTAGTCAGCCTAAATATACCCCAACAACTACATCATATAAATTTAAACAAAGGACATCATGCTAGTCAGAAATTATCGTAAAGGTCATACAGGGCTCTGTGCATACATTTTTACCTCATCACAAAACAAAAACACACAATATTTGATTCTGCACGTGAATGCAACTTTTTATTTAGACACATTAAACAGTAGAATAAAAAATTACAGTGGAGAAACATACATGCAAAGCTCTAAGCAGAAGAGGTCTCTCCTCCAAGATTTCCTTGAACAATCTTTTAGCTCTACTAAATTGCCCCATCATCTCATAACAAAGTGCTTCCAAAAGCCTCCACTCTACTTCATCAGGCTCAGTTTTAATCAACCTATCAACATACTTCAGAGCCTCTCTAGTCTTTCCTCTTCTTATCTTCCTATACACAACCACCTTCAAAGCTTCCACATTCCTTGGCTCCTCCTCCAAAAGTTGTTCATAAATCTCCTCATCTTCACTATTCCCCATCTGCGTATCCCTCTTTTCCTCCACATTTGCACTTTCTTGAGCAGGTAGTGCCAAACTTATCCTAGCATTAAACCCAAAAGAACCCATAAAGATAAATGCCCCAAGAAGAGAAACCAGAACATTTTCACTCAAAAATCTGGCTAAAAGTCTCTTTCTTTTTGAGAAATTTGTAATGGGTATTTGAGAAATGGGTGAAAAAGACAGTTTTGAAGAGATTTGGAGTAGTTTGGGCCAACTGTAAAATGGGAGCTTGAGTAGGCTCTGCTTGTAGGGTGAATTGATGGATAATGGAGACTTTGCTGCATTGGATAGAGTTGGATTTGGGAATTTGGAGCTATGGGAGGGTAGCTGAGAGATTGAACCCATTTTCATTTTCACACAAATCAATTTGAAAAAGCAAAAGATAAAAAATAGCACTTAAAGAGGGAAAGGAAAAAGAATTCCACACTTTAAACCCCAAATTGAAACGTAATGGGGGGGGATTGGGTTTAGCGTTTGTTTCTCAAGAAGTGAATAGTGGACCAAAAATAAAAGGGTAAAAGTGCATTTTTGCCCTTAATGTTTCTACGGAGTAGCACATTTACCATTAAAGAAATTTTTAGAGCATTTAAGCATAAAAATTTGAAAAACAAAAAATTTAAACCCTTCACTTAACAGAGCAAATTACATTACCTCCTTGAGATTAGACATAATTAACATTTCAAAATCTACTGTTAGGGATGTGTATCGGTCGGTTCGGTTTAAAAATATATGAAACTGAACTAAACTGAAAATTAATAAAAAATTACCAAACCAAACCGAATAAAAATCTAAACCGAGTTTAGTTCGGTTTAGTTTGATCGGTTTGGTTCTTTAAAATTTTTTCAATTTTTAGCTTATTGGTTTTTTTTTGTAATTTTCCAATCTTTATAATAATTATTATTAGATTTATTGTTATTAATTTTTTCATACTTAATTTATTTATTATTTTTTAAAAAACAACCAAGCCGATATTCAAACTGAATTTAAATAACTTTAGTTTGGATTTTTTTTAGTATTATATAATTTGATTGAGAGTTTAAATATTTAAAAACTAAAATTTTTGGTCTAAATTTAATTATTTAGTGTTAAAACTAATAAAACCGAACCATAAATATTCATACATATTCAAAATATTTTAGTAATTCAGTTTAGTTCGGTTTAATTATATTTTTGGACATCAAAATTGAACCGAACCAAAACTTTCAATTTTTCAAAATTAAAACCGAACACAATTTTTATATATATAAAACCAAACTCAAATAGTCGGTTCGGTTTGATTTTTTCAATTTTCGGTTATTTTTGTTCACCCCTGCCTCCTGTTTCAAAATTGAATATTCACCTCCCCAAATTTTTATATACCAACACTTAAGGACTTTTTTTTGCAAAAAAATGACTGTTATACTCTTGTTTTAACATGTGTTTTGTATAACCCCATTACATATAATCCTTAGCATTTACCCCAAAGTTTATGGTTGAATAACAATGAAAATTGATGAAATTACTTTTAAAATATACATTTACAAAGTTTTTTTAAATTTTCAAGTTTACAAAAATCATATTTTAATATTTCTTAAAAATTTTAAAAATAGTTAAAAATAATTTTTATAGATCTAAAATTTTTAAAAAATTAAAAATTTTACAATCAATCCATATTCATTTAATAAAAAGAATTAAAAATTTTCTATACACTCAATAATTTGTTAAAAAATTTTAAAATTTTCTATAAATTTACAAAATTTTTAAAAATTATTATGTGTATAAAAAAATTTTAATTCTTTATTCTTAAATGTATATTGCTTGATTCTAAAATTTATAAAATTTTTAGATCTAAAAAAAAATTTTTTAACTTTTTTCAAATTTTTTAAAAATATGAAAGTTAGAGAAATATAAATGTTAGGGATTAGATGTAATGAGGTTAAAGAAGAAACATGTTAAAATAAAAGGCATACGGTCATTTTTTGCAAAAAAAAAAAAAAAGCTAACAAAAGTTCTCAATTGTTGGTATATAAAAATTTAGAGAGGTAAATATTTGATTTTGAAATAAGAGGTTTTGAAATATTAATTATGTCTAACCTCAGGGAGGTAAATATAATATGCTCCATTTAATATATGGTTAACCACATTTATCTTTCTATATTAAATTACAATTTTTCAATATAAAAAATGTCACTTAAAACCATAAAACTTTATTTCTCTTTCACCCATACCCTCTTCCTTACCCACCTACACCCTCTCTCCCTCAGCTTTTACATTGTGCTTCTCTTCCATCGTTACCATTAACTACCACTTCACTTGCACGACTTCCCAACTCTCCAAAGCCCTAACAGTAACTCGTTATTCATCTTTTTCTTCTCTTCTTTGGCACAACTCACTCTCTTGCTCCTAAACTCAGCAACACCGCCCCGAATCATAAGTTTCAAGTCAACTGAGCAAATATTCCAGCTAAAACTCGACCCGTTCATTGGTGATTCTATCTAATTGAATTCATGTTCTTGCTCTTTATGATTCTATCTAACATTTTATATCTTCTTAATATCTTTTTTCCGAGTCTTTCTCTAGTTCCAATGATTCTTAAGTCTACATTTAGGAACATGATTTTGTTTTTTTTAATTGTTATTTTGATGTTATGGTGTCTCTGTTGAAAATTAAACTCAAATTAATGTGAAGAGTTTTATTTTATTAACTATAGATTCATGAATGCATATGTTAATAAAGTATTTAAAAAGTGAAGTTTATTAATATTAAAAAGTTACATTCATGTAAAAGAGTTAATATAGCCAAGTTGTTACTTGTTTTGTATGACTATAAATAGTTCATATAATTCTCAAATGAAATATGACAATACAAGTAATCTTTTATAAACACTTGTATCCTTCTTTGTCTTTCTTCTAACAAAGTTCTCTATCTTGTTTTTTTTTCTTCCCAACAAAGTGGTATCAAAGCTTTGCTAGTCATTAGTTTCACCATTTTCCTTTTCTTCCACATACTATTATATTTTTCCTGCATTTTCCATTAGCTTTTGGAACAGCATGCCACTATTTGACAGCTCCTCATAGGTTCCCTCCTCTTTCACCATACCCTTATGGACCACAATAATTCTATCAACTTGTGAAAGAAAATGGAGTTGATTTATGACAAGAACTCTTGTTTTCCTGCTTAATTCTCCCTTTATGCATTTAGCAAAAACCTGACATGCAACATGAGCATCAAAAGCACTCAAGGGATCATAAAAAATGTATACATTTGAATCGGAATACACAGCCCTAGCCATAGAAACTCTTTGTTTTTGCCCACCAATAATATTCACTCCTTTTTCACCAATCTCAGTGAGATCATCACCAGGCAAAAACTCAAGTTTTCAAATATTGCCGCCGTTGATTCTATGTTAATGACTTCATGTATGTCAGTTGTACTTTTAGAACCCATTTAAGGGTTCAAACCTCGTTTATGACATGATTTAAATGTTCAAAAAGTAACGTTCTAAAACAACATGATAATCTGAAGTATATGAACAAAATTCCAGATGCTTCATATAAAATATTAGCGACTGATAAATTAGTTCAACCATGTATATTCATGACCAAAGTTGTAATTTCTCGTGACATTTAAAGAAAATACTTATTCCTAAATTTCAACATTATCCTAGTTAATTGGTCTATCTTCAAAGCCATAATTTGATTTGTGAAGCCTGTTTCGACTCAATCTCCTTATCATGGCGAGACCTTCAACCATCTTGTATAGAGCTGACCACTAGCCATCTTTGGAAATTTGTTGCTCATTTAGTGATTCTTCAATTACTTTGTCGTGCTTCCTTTGCACTTCTTGCATTGGAAACTTTCTCGAACATGTTTTCATTCAAACACATATGGATAAATGTTAAACCTTGTTGATCTTTCTTCATATCTCTTAATTTTATGAGAAATACAGATCTCACATGTTTCAAGATGTTTCTAAGTTTAGTACATAATAATTTTGCCTAAAGGTGTTCATTATGTGTGAAAATTTGAAAATGATACATATAAAAAAATTTTTGGTTGATAATGGTTTAATCTAGGTAATTTATCTACCCAAAGGTGTTAAATTGCTTAAATTGTAAACATTATTGAATCGATCTTATATAAAAAAAATTTTAATTGCATGTTATGTATTATGCCTAAAGACATCTATATAATGATATGTAAAGATTCTTGGTCAAGACAGTACTTTTATATGGCTTGAAGTATTGTAATTATCCTATTATTGTGCTAATAAAAATGCATCATTATTCCTTTTTAGTCATCTTTTCAGTCATTAACAACACGGTTACTATAGAAACATTAATCGACTCTAATTACAATTCATGGAAGATAAATATGGTGTTGGCCATGGAATTAGTTGATATAGATTTAACAATAGTGACTCTAAGCCATATGATTTTACTGATGCAAGTACCAATGTAGAAAAGGAGCTTTACAAAATATGGTACAAGTCAAATCGCACTTATTTAACCTTAAAAAAGTTTATACCTGAGTATCTTCTGAGTGCTCTGCCTACAACCACTATAGCAAAAGATTCCGTTGATGTTATATCCTAAAGGTTTAAAGTATCAATCAATGCTAAGATTGGCTCACTTCTAAAAACTGGAGGTGTTAGAGAGTACATTCTAACAATGATTCATATTTAAAATAAGTTAAAATTTTTGGACATTTTACTTACTTGTATAATAAAATTTTTGGACATTCTACTTACTTGTATAATACATCAAGAACACTTTACCACTAGAGTTCGGAACAATTGTAACTATTTATAATTTGAAGGAAGAGGCACATAATGTGAATGATTTTATTACCATATATGTTGCTGACAAGGGCAAGTTGAAGGAGGAGAATCTAAACACATCATTCCTAATGTTCAAACCTTCTAAGAAGTGTAAGGGTAAGAAATCCAAACATACTGCTTTAACCTCTTTTTCTACTACTATTTAGGGCCATCCTGAACAACCTAGTCAATCTAATGTTATCGGTATTGCTAAAGTTCCTTTTAAGAAGGAATTAAAGTGTTTCTTTTGTAAGAAAAAGGGTTATAAAAATATGAATGCACCAAATATAAAGCTTAGTTAGGGAAACATGAGCAAACATGTGACTCATTGGCTCTCACGATATATGAATCTAATTTTATTCATGCCAAATCTTGTTCTTGGTAGCTGGATATTAGTGCAAATAAACATATTGCTACCATATTGCAGAGGTATTAAAATAAGCGAAGACCAAATGAAAATGAGTTAAAGCTCATGGGCATCAATAATAAAGAGGTAGATATACTTTTTACAGAAGATTTATGTCTGTCTCTTAATACCAATTTTGAACTAAAATTAAAGAATGCATGTTTTGTACCTTTAGCTAAAAGGAAATATAACATTAGCGTTTGAAGTTTGTGACATAGTTTTGAAGTTTGGGTTAAGCATCCTAATGTACTTATGTTTTATGACAACAAAGTTATTAGTAATGGTGTTTTCTCATATGGTTTCTATAGACTATGTTTATCTTCAGATAAAGTATGTTCCACTTTATATAATATTGGGCATATGACTGCTAAAAGACCTCTTATAAAAAAAAAAAGTCTTATGTGTTGTGGTCTAAAAGACTTGGTTACATTTCTAAAGAAATAGTAGAAAGATTAATACAAGATAATATTCTACCTACTCTTTATTTAAGTGATCTAGAAACATGAGTTGAGTGTTATAGAAGAAAACTAACCAAGATAAAGAAAAAGGGAGCTGCTCATAGTTTAGATCATTTGGAAGTAATTCATATAGATATAAGTGGCCTATTCAGCCAAAATAAGTAATAATAAATACTTTGTAACATTCATTGATGACTTTTCTCGATATGGGTATTTATTCTTAATTAAAGAAAAGTTTGAAATTCATGACAAGTTCAAGATCTTCAAGATAGAAGTTAAGAAACAATTGAGAAAGGTAATCAAGAATGTGAGATTTGATCAAGGGGTGAGTATTATGGCAAACATGGACAATTGCACAAGTAAAAGGTCCATTTGCCAAATACTTAGAAGAATATGAAATAGTTGCTCAGTTGACTATGTCAGGTAGCCTTGGACGAAATGGTCTGGTTGAAAGGCAAAATTGCACCCTTATAGATATTATGAGTAGTATGATGTCTAGAAATAATCTACTATACTATCTTTGGGATGATGCTATTAAGACTGCATTGCATCTCCTTAATAGAGTTCTTAATAAGGCTGTGGCTCATTTTCTTGGCAGAAATGTATCCACAACCCATTTTCTATTACATTCTAGAGCTTGTATTTCTTTCTTCATTGCATCCCTCCATCTTTCATCTTTTACAGCTCCAACAAAAAACTAGGTTCAACACCAGTAGTAATAACAGCCAAGAAAGCACGATGTTGTATAAAGAATTTATCACAGTCTAGATGATGTGAAATGGGATAAGGACTACCTGAGGAATGATGAAGACTATGTGAGTTTATGGAGAGGCTCTTTCTTTTCACAGTATGTAGGACATAATCCTTTAATAAAATACATTATTATTTTTATCTATGACCATGTCCTAATAATGCTTTAAGTTGCTGACTACTTTCTGTATCGTTCATACCCCATCCTACAATTACATCTAAATTTTGTATAAATTCCTCAATCTCACCTTGATTTTACTCATCATTTCTTTCTTGTTTAAGCATTTTGCAGTAATGTCCCATCTCTTCTTCGACCAAGCAATTGTCAACCATAGAATTACTAGTCATCCTATTTTTAATTTTAACTTTATAAGGAAACTCATGTTCCACAAATGCCACATCCCTGGAAATAAATAGCTCATCCGTATTTAAATCGTACATGTTTCATCCTTTCTTTCTAAAGGGATATCCAACAAAGATACATTTTTGGCTTTAACTAATAAATTTTTTCTCTCCATGTCTTTGATTATGAGCATAAGCCAAGCATCCAAAGATTCAAATGTTTTCATATGAGGGAGCATGACCAAACAACAATTCATAAGGTGTTTTGCCTTTTAATAAATATGATAAAGTGCGATTAATCAAGTATGCAGTTGTCAAAACACATTCCCCTAAAACTCAATCGGTATTGAGTATGTGACGACGTTTCAACTCTCCTATTTTACTGGGGAGTCCTAACATATAATGTTTGATAAATTATGTCATTTCCCACAAATAATAATTTAAATAAGTAAACTCAGTCTCATTATCCTTGTCAAACTATTTTTATATTCCTATGAAATTGTCTATGTATTAAAGCATAAAAATTACAAAAAAGGTTTCCTACTTCATATTTATTATGCTGCAAATACACCCAAACACTTCTTGAATAATCATTAACTATTGTCAAAAAATAATATGCATCATAGAAAGTTGGAGTTTTATAAGGACCCCATAGGTTACAATGAATTATCTTAAAAACATTGGTTACTTTATTATTATTAGACACAAACTCTTCTCAACTTTGCTTTACTCATAAACAAACCTCACAACTGACACTTTTATCACTATTCTTGTCAATAATTGGTAACAATCCAATAAGTTGAAGGTGTATTTCCTTGTTGTTTTCAAAGACTTAAAAGAAATCATTCCCATGTTCTAGAAGTAGTAGAGACCTTCACGTTCCTCACCTGTACCAATTAGCATCCTCATATTATGGTCCTCTATAGTACAAAAATATCAGTGAATTGTACTATATAATTTGACTCTTTAATAAGTTGTGATACCAAAATCAAGTGACACTTCAAATCAAGCCCATATAACACATTATTTAATTTTAAACATTTATTCAACATCACAATTCCTTTTTCTCCGCCATTATGTCCTTTCCATTTGTTAGTCCAACTGGAACACCTATAATATTCTTTATATTATTCAATAACTCAAAACTTCCTGCCATATGATAAGAATCTTCGGAGTCAATTATCCATTCCATAGTTATACATTTACCAATTATCCATTTTTCTATTTATTCAAAAGATCAAGCTACATGTTCCATTTCTCATTGCTTAATCCAACTACTACTCTTTTGTCCACTTCACTTGTTTGTCCTTGTGTCGTACTTTCTTTTGGCATTGCAAGTGTTATGTTGGCTCGAATTTTTCTACCATATCCTCTTCCTTCCAAACTAGTGGATTATTTTGATCCAACTTGTCCATATCTCATTCCATGTCTGGTTCCTTGTGGTCGATCTCCCTACCATTTTGGGTATCCAATTAGCTAGAAACATGAATCAGTGGTATGTCCTGTTTTCTTATAGTTTGTGCACACCACAGATTTGTCTTTAGTTTTAATTCGTTTCTTTGAGATTGATTTTGTTTGATGAGCAAAATCCATGGGCTTACTTTATAGATTGTTTTCACAATCTATGTTACGAACTTGCTCTTTTTGAACCACCATAGAATATGCTCAATTCAGATTTGGTAATGGTTCAACACTTTAAATATTGGGCATACTATTCCATAAATTGAGTCATCTAAACCTATAAAAAATTGATGCAATTGTTCTTTTTCACATCTCTTATCCAATTCCATGTTGATGTTATAATTGCATCCTCCATAATTATACACTAGATGCTACTCATCATTTTCCAATTCTTCCCATATCATCTTTAGTTTCCCATAGTAATTTACCACTGTAATCCCTTGCTGTTTACATTCTACCAACTCAATTTTAAACCGATGAATACGTGGTTCATTTCTTATAGAAAACTGATATTTGATATTATCCTAAAGGTCTTTTACAATTTCTATGTAGGTGATGATTGAACGAAATGTGGATTCTATTGTGTTCAAGATCCATGAAATCAACATGTCATTAATCTTCCACTAATTTTCTAGGTTCAAATATCATCTGAAGGCTGTTTAATTGTCCCATCAATGAAACTAAATTTTTTCATGGCTCGAAGCGCTGTCCTCATCGCCCTTGCCCATTCATTATAATTGTCTCCTTTCAATTGAACTTGCATGATAATATTCCTTGAATTTTCACTGTTGAGAGAAAATACGGAGATATGGACATCTTGATCAAGGCATCACTGCCCTCCTCATTCTTTTCATCACTTTTTATTCCCTATCATTACTTTGATACCATGAGAAAAATATTTAAGAAGAAAGTATTTTGAAGAATAGAAATCTTGCTTTCTTATTCACAATAAAACACATAAATATATAATATTATAGCTCTCTAATGTTGGAACTAATTCAGCACCCAATTTGTGCCTAAATTACCATCACATTACTTCCTACCTAAAATAGAAGTCAATTGTTTTCTTCATATACAAGATTACATAACTAATATACAAAAATTTCCTAATACATCGACTCTTCTGAATAATTTTTTTTTCTCAAAAAAACTTTTTTCTTTTGATTTTTATTAATAAGAATTTTTAAAGTATTTTAAAATGGATAAATAAATTTTTTTCATTAAGATTTTAAGATATAGCCATTATTTTTTAAAGTAAAAGTTTAAAATTAAAATTTTTATGACCATATAACCTAGTATAGCTAGCTAGTAGGTAACTTCTTTAACAAATTATTTGTATAAGTAACAATATCTTGAAGGTACCATAGAAACTTCTATTTTAAATATAAATTTTATATAAAATGATATTTTTATCACATTGTAAACACCCGGTTCGGTTGGCCCGCGATGGGGGACGAACTGTTGTTGTTCAGTTTGATCGGTCCGCAACGGAAGCCCAATGATGAAAGCTCGAATTCAAATGCAAGAGAAATCTGAAAATCCTTCTTGAATAGGCCCTAAACCCTTTTTAGAACCCAGAAATAGGCCCAAGCCCATGACCCAATTAACCAAGCCTCAGCTTGGGAGCTGAAGAGGCGATGCCTCTTTAGAATCAGGCGATCGCCTCTTGGCCAGAGAGCCTCGGGGAGGCGATCGTCTCTTGGACCACCCCACTTGCTACTGTATTTAATGCAGCATGGTGATTCCAGCAAGATGGTGGCCCCCATTTGATTTTGCTCTGTAAAAATAAATGGGAAAGGAGATTTTTAAGGGAAAGGAGATTTTTGAGGAAAAAGAGAGAGACTAAGGGGAAGGTGATGATGGGAAAAAGAGTAGAGGTAGTGGGTGTGCCTAGGGAGCTTAAAAAGGAAGAGAGGAGAGAAGGAAAGGGGGTTAGCAACTTGGAGGAGGGACTTAGCAACTAAGAGAGCTGGAGAGGAGAGAAGGGGAGGTTCTAAAAGAAGAGGAGGGAGTTCTTCTTGGAAAAAAGGAAGATTATTACTAGAAAAGACTTATTCTTGAAGGAGAAGTAGAGATTCTTGCATTTGAAGGAGACCCCAATCCATAAGCAGCTTCTGAGGGCCAAGTTAAGAAGATTGAACTTTACTTAATCGGTAAGAACCCTTCTCTTTAAACTCTTAAGTTCATATTTCATATAGAGTAGCTTTTCTTTTACTCCTTGTATTCTAAGTTGTTATTTGTTTATATTTCTGTGTTATATCAATAGCATGATGATCTAATAATATTTAGTATTGTTGTAGAATCTTAGTTGTGTGCTTGTGCTTTCCTTGCTTTACGTAGAAGCAAAGAAAGCCATTTAGTATAGTAGTGTCTGACTTAGAGGCGACGCCTCTTGACCAGGAGGCGATGCCTCCCTTCAAAGTGGCGATCGCCACTTCACCAGGGTTAAGCCTAACTCTACTTTAAAATTTCTCTTAGCTGCTGCATGATTCTGATTTTGGTAAAACTCTCACATGTTTATATTCACAGTTTTCTATGTATGACTATCTTTGTCATTTCGTTTAAGTCAATGTTCAAGTATTTAGGATCTTTATTTGTATTAACGTAAGCTAAAGCATTTTTGTAAATTTGCTTTATGGGATTTCCTTTGTGTTTTTTTGGAGATTAACTTTTGTCTATTGCAAAAACTCCGAGTGATTTATTAATTAAGGGGAATCAGTTCCCTTAATTAGTTCTTGAGAGGATCCGAGATGATTCACTTTTAGTATACTGCAGGTTTATTTTCTATATATTATATGTATATTATGGTTTATTACTAGTATATTTTCTGTTTATCTTTGTTTATTTGAAGCAAAGTGTTGTAATCTTTAATCCTTCTCCCCGTTTATTTGGAATGAATGGTTGTAAATTATTATTTTTTATGAGTGTTGAGACCAAAAGCATGAAATAGGACTAATGTGAAAACTTGAATTTAAGTGTAAAACTTGACAATTGATTGAAGGCAATTTCAATTTGCATGTTAATAAGGAAATAGTTGAATAATTAAGGGTAATAAAGCGTGAAACATAAACGGAGGCCGATCGCAAGGTCGGGTGGATATTCAAACATCCATACCCAGTTTCCGAACCCATTCCCTGATGACGGCTTCTGGGAACCTCCATGGAATCCAGTTACTGTACAAGTGTATCCCGGTTTTTATCCGGATGGCGACTCCATCTTCAATTAGGCTCTAGACCTAACTTGTATTTTCTAGTGGGCCTTGAGCCTACACAGTGCAGTGGTTGCCAACACTTGGGCGTGCGCTAAACTCCGCCACCTACACATATTTTAAATTAAAAAATATGAATTTAACTTTTTTAATTCATATAAATAGCATATTTACTTTAAATATATAGTTTTAACAATATTTTAAAAAATTAAAGTCATTTTCAAATTTTCTCAAAATTTATATTTTAAACATTCATTCAAAATATTTTAAAAATTTTGAAATTTTTATTAGGGGGTGAACCTAAACGATTAATGACGATTATGAAAGATTTGGCCAAATGAGTTATCATAACAAATTATACAATGAATTCACATTTTCTAAAAAAATATCTCTATTTTAAACTAAAAATGCTTACAAATTTACTTATTACTTACCACAGATGATGAGACAATGAACTTATTTGAGAAAAAGTTCATTAATAAATTTATTTGTTGAGAAAAATTTAAGACTTTAATACAAGTTCACATTTTATCATTACTTTTTTTTTTCAAAAAAAAAATGTTATTGAAAATATAAATAAACACTCTTTGAAATGCTATGAAAATTAATTGTTAGTATTTTTTCGATTTTTATATATTGATGTTTGTTCCATTATTTGATTTTAGTTTTTAAATTATTTAAATATTAGTCTCTCAATAAATTAATTAACAATATAAAATAAAATTTATATATATATATATATATATATATAATTATTTTTATGATCTCATTTACATATAATAATAATTACAGTAAAATAAAAATAGTAGATTTTTTAAATAGAAATTTAAAATTAAAAGTTATTGGACATCATATTTTTTGAGAATTTAATAACTTAAAACACACACACAGCACAGTGACACCACACGCCATCTAACAAAACCATGACAATTTTGTTAGACGCGGAATGGTATATATGCTACACACACGTTCTAAATTAGCGATATGGGATCCAAGACCAGAGATGAAATGCCACGAAAGCCTTACATCTAGAAATATTTAATTATAATACGTACTATTTAAAACAACAATAAATATAATTAGTAGTAAAAAATTTTAAAAACTTTTTGATCGAAAAAATTTTAAAAACTTAAAAAATTATTTAAATGTAAAAATTTGAAGCTATTTATATTATTGATTTTAATATTGTGCTTGCATCTCCTCTAAAACTATAAATATAATAAGTAAATATGAAATTCCAATATTTAAGAGAAGACTATGCCTTGTTTGGTTCAATTCCACCAAGGAATTCATTTCATTTGGAAATGAATTTTTATTAATGAAGTGTGTTTGGTTTAAATGAATAGTTTATGGAATTCATTTGAAATAAATTTTATATTTTGTTATATTGTGTTTGGTATAAAACTATAATTCAAGTTAATTTTTAATTTTGGTCAAAAATACCTTTTTAGATAAATTATGTTTTTACCTTCTTTTTTAATTTCATATTACATTATTAAAAGTATGATTATTTAACTTTCAAATTAATATTTAACTTCTTTTCAAATATTAATTTAATTTTTTTAAAATATTTATTTTTAATTATATTTTTAAATTAATGTTCCAATTTATAATTTTTTTTAATTTTTTATTCAAAGTTCATTGAAAAAAATTGATTATGTGAAAAATCTAAATTAAGGTTAGATTAATTAAAAAGATTTGAATAATTGTAAACAAAAACACAACTCATGTAGTTAATCAAAAGATAAGCTTGCTCTGTCAAGAAAAGGTCACCAGAATCACCAACGCAGCACAAAACAGAGAACAAGTGAGGAAAGTGAACTTGCTCCAAACATATCCTCGAAAGCAGCAGCTTGAACCAATCTTCCCCAAAACCAACTGGCAGAAAAGCAATTTCGACAAACAATGGTAGCCCTTATTCCTTGAATTCTGTCTTGATATTGTCTTCTTTCATCCTTATTAGTTCGATAAATTTAACGAGGATAATTTAGTTATTTTAGAAATATAATTTTAAAAATTATGGAATTCATTTGTAAATTTTAACAATTTCATTAGAATTTCATCTAGTTATAATAAATTTCACAAATTTAAAAATATGGAATTGCAAATGAATTCTACAAGTTATTCATTTATACCAAACATACAATATTTGAAATTTCAAATGAATTTCATAAAATTTTGTAAAATTCATTTATATCAAACACACTCTTAAGGTTGAAATTTGTTCAGTCATCACTTCTAATTTCACCATTGATAAAATTCAATGAAATTTTATTTTGGCCATGCAGGATATTTATTGACAGTGATTGTGGACTTCATTCAGATTATTTTTTATATTGGCTTTATAAGTAATTTTTTGAAGATATATATATAAGTTTGATACATAAAGCTGAGATAATATATCATTAGTATATGAGCTAATATTCACAATCTAATAAATAGAGTGTATATTAATTTAAAAATTGTTTATAGACTTGTTATAAAATAAAATAAAGCGGATTCATCATTGGATCTTTACTTTTTGGTCAATCAATCCATGTGTCAACACCAATTTATTTTATATTTTTATAAGCTACTAATTTTATTATAAATGAAATAAACTTATATGTATGAAATTAATTAATATTGCAGCTTAGAGTCTTATTAACTTTGATGTTGTGCACAAAAATAGAAAATTTTGTTTGTGTTTAATAAACTTTTTAAATTAAAATTTATATTTATATTATAAAATATTAATAATTTTTCTTTTTATTATATTAATTAAAATTAGACAATCCTAATATAGTAAAAACAGATATAATAAAAATATTTTATTTTATTAATTAACAATAAAAAATTTAGCTTCATAAAAGAATGCACAACTAAATTAACTCTTTATTTTATAATAAAAAATATAAAATTAATTATTCTTTTATTTCTATAAATTAATTTTAAACGTGCAAGTCGATCATCGTACAGACTTGAAAAAGGTGACCACTTAAGTAACACTGACATGGAATATGGAGATACATATATGAAAAAATTATTTAAAAAAAAATATGGAGCACTGGAGTCAATTTATAAATATTAAAATATAGGGTCAATTTATAAATATAAACAATTATAAAGTTTAGTTTGTGTAACTTATAAATTATATTCAATTCAAAAATATATCTTTCATGGTTAATGATATTTTTTATCACTAAAAATAATTCTAAAACATACAAAAAAACATGACATCTATATTTATAAATATAAAATTCTTTTACAACTCAAACACAAATAAAATAATAACACCTTTAATTATACACAATTTCTCAATAATAAATAAATTTTCCATCTAATTTTACTTTTATTTAACGAGAAAATCATATACTCATAAACAAAATTAAAATATTAAGACTTCATTCACGGTATTGATTAGCAATTTCATTTATGAAATTGTAAAATCTTTTACTTTATGAATTTGTAAAATCTTTTACTTAAGTAACATTTAACATTTTAATTGAAAATATTTTTATTGACATCTTCATTAAAATATATTGAAGATTGAAGATTGTTCCTTAGGCATAATATATCTGCAGACACCTGAACTATCACAAATTTATCACTTTGACATCTGAACTTTGATTTTTGTCAATTTAACACTTGAATTTGCTTATCACCTCACATATAAACACTTGAACTATCACAAATTTTTCACTTTGACACTTGAACTTTGATTTTGACATCTGAACTTTGATTTTGACACCTAAACTATCACAAATTTATCACTTTGACACCTGAACTATCACAAATTTGTCACTTTGACATCTGAACTTGCTTATCACCTCACATACATGTGGCAAGACGTGTCTGATGAATTCTTATTACACATAGGTACAATAAGATAATTTTAAGCTCGCAGAAGCACTCATCAAGCATATAAGTTTGCTTGCAGCATCCCTGATACGAACCCTACTTATAGTAGAGATAGAATACGCATCCAACTTTGGATATTAGTCCAAGGATCATCAAAAATAGGTTATGTTAGCGGAGCTAAACCCCTTGCTTATTAAATGGAAGCAAGATACTTAGTTATTACAAGATAAACAATCACACAATCCTAAGTTCAATCTAACCTAGCAATTGTAGTGAAAGGTAGAAGTGAAAAAATTCAAGAAAATCTTGCAAAGTTTCAAAAGAACAAAGTTGAGAAAAATCTCACTTAAATTAATTATAATTCAACAACCGATAATGTTTACAGCCCCAAGATGACTATTTATAATAAAACCCTAATAAAGAATAAAGTTGGAAACAAATAAACTTCCTAAACATCAAAAAGGAAAACCTAGAAAACTAAGAAATTTTGGCAGGATGTTTGACACTGCTATGTCAGAAAAATGACATGGCTGTGTCACTCTGATACTCAAAAATATTGCAATCGGGCACAGCTGTGTCAAAAGATGACACGGTTGTGGCTGGTTTCATGTGTCAGATGTTTAATACGGCTGTGTCAAAATAAAGAATATCGAATCAACAAAAATGGTCTTCATGAAAGTTGTAGATCTTTGTCTTAGCTTTCCATATCATTTTGAATCACCTTAATCCGAATTTTGTAGAAAAAGTTATGGCTAAAATACCGAAGTATGCTACTAAGACTCAAAATATGAAATCAACCTAACTAGCTTGAATTCTTCATCACTCAGCTCCAAACTTGCACTTGAGTCCTCTTGGAGGGTCATGTTAATCCCAAGCGAATTCTATGAGAAAAGTTGCAACGTACTTCGCCGAAGCATTAGCTCGTCGAATCTACAAAATCTACCCTCAAAAGTGTCTCGATCCTTCATATGCAAGAAGACAAGAAAGAAGGCAAGGATAAAGAGACTCTGCAAGGTGAAGAAGACGTAGCGTAATAAACAAGGTGAATAGGTTAAAAAAACACTTTATGTCATACACTACAATTAAAAAAATTAATTAAAAATTTATTTTCCCACGTTGATATTTTTTTGTCTATGATGCGCTCAATTAGAATTCATCATATGCGTCTTGCCACCTGTACAAAGAGGTGTTTTATATGTGAGGTGATAAGTAAGTTCAGGTGTTAAATTGACAAAAATCAAAGTTCATGTGTCAAAGTAACAAATTTATTGTAGTTCAAATATTTATATGTGAGATTATAAGTAAGTTCAGGTGTTAAATTGATAAAAATTAAAATTAAAATATCAACATAATAAATTTATAATAATTCAAGTGTCGTATATTATGCTTTGTTCTTTATTAGGAATCAAATTAAAGATATACATATCCAAAGGGACACGTGTGTCATATTTGTATATATAGGACATATTTATAGGAGTGTCCGTGATTCATGGAGGACCATCCAACAAACTAATAATTAATGTAACTAGCAGACAACAAAAAAGGAAAAGCCAAAAAGATGACACGTTTTTGAAGTTTACAACACAAAATCCCCAGTTCCCCACCACGTTTCCATAGCAAAGTGATAAAATTCCATTATGCAGATTGGAGGATATTACTCGGGCTGTGAAATCCTACATTGGATTATCGAATTCATCGATTTTTTATTTTTAAAAAATTAAATTGAAAAACTTTAGTTTTTGAGGTTTAAATATTTTTATAAAAATTTTGAATATTTTATATATATGAAAAATTTTAGTTAATTTGGTTAATTCATTTTAAATCGAATTTTTCAGATTTGAAAAATATAAATCAAACCGAATTGAAAATATCATTATCTAATTTGGTTCCTGCACACCTCTAGATATATATAGATCCGGTTTGCACCTCCTAATTATGGAGGATATCGGTTCAATTCCACCCTTCTCATTGTGGATAATATTTTTTTTGTGGTTCCCATCCTTTCAATTGTGGCGGATATAAGTTCGGTTTATACATTCCAATTGAATTATTAATACTAATAGCTAACTCAAATTGAATTGAATGAATTTCATAAGAGAGATAAAACTTTTTCTAATATTTATTTTCATACACAAAACACAAATTCAAAAGTTTATATAAAAAAAAATTATGCTTATTGTAACTTGCACCAATAAATATTAATACTCTCCAACAAATATTAACACTTTTTTTTTGCCATAATTTATAAAGGGCATTACAAGAAAAAGAGAGTAATGTTTTTGCAATAGAAATAATAACAATACAGTACAAGATATCATAGAAAATCTTACTCTAAACTGATACATTAAGAAAAAGAAGAAGACAACAATAACAGAGAAAATATAAATAGCCATAAAAACACCGGTACATCGGAGCCGCATCAAGAGGATTTACGGTTTGGAAAAAAAAAACCCCAAACATGGTATGGAGAAACTCGGCATCCAGATAATAGATTTGGAAAGTGCTTCATCATCTTCAGCGAAATAATGGATGTGGAAAAACCCATTTTGCAAATCATAAAGAAAATCTTAAAACTTGGGTAGATCAGATCAATAAATTCTTCTAGAAACTTGATGTCTTCTCCTTCTTCAATATAGATCCATAAACAAACTCTTCCTCTGAACCTATAAATATGTCATTGAGAGATAGTAAAATCATCACAAAAGGATGAACAAAAGAGGGATTTAATTAACCTTAAATCTAAGCAAACTACTGTTATTATGACAGAAAATAAGAAAAAATGAAGAAAAACAAAAGAAAAGACCAATTTTTGGCCATTGAAAACTATGAGAAAGAAGGAAGTGAACAGTCAAAAAAGATTCTCGAAGGTAAGAGAGAAGAGAGAAGAGAGAGTGTGTGTTATTAATTAGTTCAGTCCTAAATATTAATACTCTCCATTGTATATTAACTAACTATTACCATATGTTAATTCCATAAGAAAATGAAAAATAAGCATGTATTGCTTATCTAACCCGTGGTCAACATGTGTATAGTGTACCATTATCATTTATTCAAACAATCACACCAGTAACGTAGACCGTCAATTTTTATTTTAGTCAAATGGATAGTTTTACCGTTGAATTTTACTCAATTAATCCTTAACACTCATCAATTTTTATTATATTTTATTCAATTTTTAATATAATATAAATAGCCACAAAACACCGGTACATCGATACTGTATCAAGAGGATTTGCAGTTTGGAAAAAAAGAAAGCCCAAACCTAATATGGAGAAACTTGACATCTATATAATAGATTTGAAAATGCTTTAATATCTTTAACGAAATAATGAGTGTGGTAAAACCCATTTTGCAAATCATAAAAAAAATCTTGAAACTTTGGTAGAGCAAATTAAGAAATTCTTCAGGAAACTTGATGTCTTCTCCTTCTTCAATATAGATCCATGAACAAACTCTTACTCTTGAACCTATAAATATGTCATTGAGAGATAGTAAAATCACCATAAAAGGATGAACAAAAGAGAAATTTAACCCTAAATTTAATCAAACTACTATTATTATGACTGAAAATAAGAAAAAAAAATGAAGAAAAACAAAAGAAAAAATAAAAGAAAAAAGACCAATTTTTGGGCACTCAAAAACTATGAGAAAGAAGAAAGCTAACAGTCATAGAAGTGTCTCGAAGGTGAAAGAGAAGAGAGAGTGAGAGTGTTATTAATTAATTTATTCCTAAATATTAATTCTCTCCATTGTATATTAACTAACTATTACCATATGTACTTTCCAAAAAAAAAAAAACTATTACCACATGTTACTTCCAAAAGAAAATGAAAAAATAAGCATGTATTACTTATTTAACACGTGGTCAGCAAGTGTACAGTATATCATTCATTTATTCAAACAATCACACCAATAATGTAGACCGACAATTTTTATTTTGGCCAGATGGATATTTTTATCCTCAATTTTGCTCAATTAACTCCTAACACTTCTTAATTTTTATTATATTTTATTTAATTTTAAAATTTTTATTTTAAATCTATATAATCCTATAATACATAAAATTAAAATATTTTATAAATTAATGTTATATGAATATAAGAGAAATTTATATAAATTAAAATAATGTTTAAAGAAAGAGATAATTACTATAATTAAATAAATTTCAAAATTTTTTATATTAATTTTTTAATTTTATTTATATTTTTTGAAGTTAATTTTAATATTTTATGTGTTTAAAATTATTTAAAATTAAATTTATATCTATTTTAAAATTGTATGAGTTAAATAAAGTTAAAAATATAAATTAAAAAGTGAGAAATGTTCAAAATAAAAATTTAAAAGTTAAATATAAAATAATAAAAATTAAGAGATGTTAGAGATTAATCACGTAAGTTCAGGGTGGAAGTATGCATTCGGCCTTTTTATTTTTGGGAATAGTGCCACCATCAAATTATTGGTATTTCCTGTACAAAAACAAATTGCAGGTATTTAATGAAATCTCTCTCAAATTGCAGTTCTATCACAAAATGGCTTCTCTTATCTTTATTGTTATAGCTCTTTCCATCGTTTCTTCATTTATAATCCAGAGGTACACAAATAAAAGAAATCTTCATATGCCACCAGGCCCTCATGGTCTTCCCTTCATAGGCAACTTACTACTGCTTGATAACTCTGCTCCTCATCGATGCCTATGGCAGCTTTCTCAAAGATATGGGTCTCTCGTGTCTTTGCGTTTAGGTTCTGTACGAACCCTAGTAGTTTCCTCGGCCAAAATGGCAAAAGAAGTGCTGAAAGCTCACGATCTTGTATTTTCTAGTAGGCCTCCCTTTGTTAGCCAACAAACGTTGTCATACAATGGCATAGACGTGGCTTTTGCAGCTTATAGTTCTTGTTGGAGAGACATGAAAAAAATTTGTGTAGTTCATCTTTTCAGCTCTAGTAGAGTCCAAAGCTTTCGACCCATTAGAGAATTTGAGGTTTCTCATATGCTTGAAAACATCTCCAACTTAGTTGTTGCATCTAAACCTATAGATTTGTGTAATATAGTTCTGTCACTTACTGGAACTATAATTTGCAGGATTGCTTTTGGGAACAGATCATATGAGGAAGGTGGGATTGAAATCAGTAGATTTCAAGCTTTAGTTAAGGAAGTTGAAACCTCGTTAACAAGTTTCTTTGTTTCAGATTATTTTCCTTTCTTGGGTTTTGTTGATAAACTTACTGGATTGACTCGTTGCTTGGAAAGAAATTTCATTGAACTAGATACGTTCTGTGAAAAATTAATCCATGATCATCTTGATTCAGGTCGATCAAATCTTGAGCAAGAGGACTTTTTAGATATCTTACTTCAAATTTGGAAGGATCGCTCGTCCAAAGTTCAGCTCACACTCAACCACATCAAAGCAGTGCTCATGGTTGTATACGTTTAACCTTTCTTTATATACATTCGCATGCTTCTTTTTTACTAAAATAACAAGGGAGAAGTACAAAAATGTACCATGTGGTTAGACGCATTTTTACTTAAAGGTTTGTGATTTTTTCCATAACATTTAGAGGTATGTAGTTTCATTTTTTAACAATTTAATACCCTATCAACAAATATCGTCATTATTTTGTAATGAAACTTTAATATAACACTCCCTCTGAATAATACAAATGTTTTACATATGATTTACCATCAATGTAACTATTTAGATATTTTAAAAATAATACAATTTAATTTTAAAAATTATTTATTTTTATTCATAATAAAATTAAAAATACATCTTATTTTTATTTTTTTGAATTTATTTTAGTTAGTTGCATGCTATACTACTTGGCCAATAATTATACTATTAAAAATTCATATTATTTTAACATTATATCATGTATTTTTAACATTATTACTAGG
>CATIWK010410859.1:0-10098 GCA_949634005.1 Mallotus japonicus
GCGTTTCGCACGGATTGTCAATAATATACATATTTTAAAATAATTAATGAAATAATTTCAATAAATTAAGACTACAATTTAATTAAATATAAAAATGAGAACTTCAAAAGTTATTGTATAATATATATATATATATATATATATATATATATATATATAATGTAGGCGGCGGGGTTTAGCGCACGCCCAAGTGTTGGCAACCACGACACTGTGTGGGCTCAATGCTCACAAGGAAATATAAAATGGGCTTGGGGCCCAAATTGGAGATGGAGTCGCCACTCGGATAAAAGCCGGGACATACTATACAGCAACTGGATTCCACGAAGGTTCCCAAAAGCCGTCATCAGAGATCGGGTTCGGAAACTGGATATAGGCTTTGAATGCCCACCCAACCTTGCGGTTGGCCTCCGTTTGTGTTTTGTACTTTATTACCCGTGATTATCAAATTATTTCCTTATTACTGTGAGTTGCAAACGCTTCCAATTTTATATGTTACTGACTTTGCACATTAATCCCTTTTAATTGCTTTTTACCTTGCACTTATCACATATAACGAGAATAAATATTACAAACATTCATTTAAAACAAATGGGAAAGGGTTTAGGGATTACAACATTTTGTACAATTACAAAAATATTGAATTCAAATAAAACCTCTCAAGAACTAATTAAATCACTAATTACTTAGTGATTAGAAAATCATAAAAAAAGCCTACAACAAACACGGTTAGTTCCGTCTCAAAATAAACAGTTTTATTTACAAAATAATTCGAATTAAGTTTGCATAAACATAGACATGAATATTCCTAGAAACATGGATTAATTACTCAAACAAACCTACAATATAGCAATCACATGCAATACTAAAGATATCAAGCAACATATATGTATCAGATATTGAAAATATACCAAAAAGCTACAAAAAGCAAAGCAGAATTCTACCTGACTCTGGCTTGGAGGCGTTGCCTCTTAGCTACCTGCTCAGGACGCGATTGCCTCCTTGCTAGGGAGCGGCATCTCTTTGGAAGAGATGTCACCTCCTAGCCAGGAACACAACAACAATAACACACATGAGAAACTACATATTTGTTGAATCTTAAGCAATTCAAATATTCATACAAACAAACGTAAGAAGCAACTTAGAATTTAATAATTCACATATTCAGGCCATAAAACATTATCTTAAACAAATGATCAACACAAGAAAAAGTATCAAATCCAAGAAATGAAGTTTTAAATGAAATTGAAGATTTAAGACTCAAGAAAAAAATTCTCACTGATTTGATCAGATTATGAGCTCCTAACTTAGCCCTAATAGCTTGTTTTGTTGTTCTTAATGTGTTGAGTGCAAGAAAAATTCTTCTTCTTCAAGAAAATGGATCATCAAGCCTAAATCTCTACTTTTTCTCTTTCTCCTCTTTGTTTTCTCCTTGTTTTCTCTCAAGAACCTCTCTTCTCTCTTTTTCCCTTTTTCTTTGTTCTGTAAAAATCACTAACCTCTCCCTTTTTCTACCAACCACACATCTTTTTTTAACCTTTCTCCCTCTCACTTTTCTAAATTCCTCAAAATCTACACCAAACCTCTACCTTTCATTCTGCATCATTGCCTCCCCTCTTTTCCCTCAATTTTCTATCTTAAAAGTCCATTTTTCACGTCCAAATCTCCAGCTATGTGATATATGGGCCCACCCTTCACTTAATGAAGCCATAAATGGCATTTAATGTAAAGCAGGTTGGCCAACATAGAGGCGTCGCCTCATCGGGTACAAGATGAAGACGTGTTGCCTCTTACCCAAGCCTGACATGGGCCTGAGTAGGGGCTTAATTCCATTTCTAGGCTTGGTTTAGGGGTTTTGAGCTTTCAAGTCCATTCCCGAAGAAGTTTTCGGGTTTTCTAGCATTTAACGTACGGACTATCTCATCATCAGGCTTCTGTACAGACTATCTCATCATCGAGCTTCTGTACGGACTATCTCATCATCGGGCTTCTGTACGGACTATCTCTTCATCGGGCTTCTGTTGCAGACCGATCAAACTGAGTCTAGGCTAAAAAGCTATGGCTCCTACAGCTATATACATCCATTACGTCTCCCCACTTAAGGGTCTATGCGACATGGATAAGTACGTGCCGTGAGTGATAATAATCAAGTATTCCACCACCAAGTTTGAATGAAACACAAGCAGCGAAGTACTGACTATTATTAATTTATTTGGGACTGGTGTGCACATTGTGTGGAAAATGTGTAGTGAATGCAAAAAATATGCAAAGGAAATGATTTAATAATCAAGGATGATAAATTACAAAACACTAGAATCAGTTTCGCTATCCCTATTGGAGTCACCACTGTAGGTAGTGGGGTTTAGCGCGAGCCCAAGTGTTGGCAACCACGACACTGTATGGGCTCAATGCTCACTAGGAAATACAAAATGGGCTTGGGGCCCAAATTAGAGATGGAGTCGCCACCCAGATAAAAGCCTGGACACACTATACAATAATTGGATTCCACAAAGGTTCCCAAAAGCCGTCATCAGAGATCAGGTTCGAAAACTAAATATGGGCTTTGAATGCCCACCCAACCTTATGGTTGGCCTCCGTTTGTGTTTTGTGTTTTATTACCCGTAATTATCAAATTATTTCCTTATTACTATGAGTTGCAAACGCTTCCAATTTTATATGTTACTGACTTTGCACATTAATCCCTTTTAATTACTTTTTACCTTGTACTTATCATATATAACGAGAATAAATATTACAAACATTCATTTAAAACAAATGGGAAATGGATTAGGGATTACAACATTTTGTACAATTACAAAAATATTGAATTCAAATAAAACCTCTCAAAAACTAATTAAATCACTAATTACTTAGTGATTAGAAAATCATAAAAAAAGCCTACAACAAACACGGTTAGTTCCGTCTTAAAATAAACAGTTTTATTTACAAAATAATTCGAATTAAGTTTGCATAAAAATAGACATGAATATTCCTAGAAACATGGATTAATTACTCAAACAAACCTACAATATAGCAATCACATGCAATACTAAAGATATCAAGCATATACGTATCAGATACTGAAAATATACCAAAAAGCAAAGCAGAATTCTACCTGACTCTGGCTCGGAGGCGATCACCTCTTCGAGGAGGCGTTGCCTCTTAGCTACCTGCTTAGGAGGTGATTGCCTCATTGCTAGGGAGCGACGTCTCTTTGGAAGAGACGTCGCCTCCTAGCCAGGAACACAACAATAACACACACGAGAAACTACATATTTCTTGAATCTTAAGCAATTTAAATATTCATGCAAACAAACGTAAGAAGCAACTTAGAATTTAATAATTCACATATTCAGGCCATAAACATTATCTTAAACAAATGATCAACACAAGAAAAAGTATCAAATCCAAGAAATGAAGTTTTAAATGAAATTGAAGATTTAAGACTCAAGAAAAGAATTCTCACTGATTTGATCAGATTATGAGCTCCTAACTTAGCCCTGAGAGCTTGTTTTGTTGTTCTTAATGAGTTGAGTGCAAGAAAAACTTCTTCTTCTTCTTCAAGAAAATGGATCCTCAAGCCTAAATCTCTACTTCTTCTCTTTCTCCTTTTTTTTTTCTCCTTGTTTTCTCTCAAGAACCTCTCTTCTCTCTTTTTTCCTTTTTCTTTGTTCTGTAAAAATCACCAACCTCTCCCTTTTTCTACCAGCTACACATCTCTTTTTAACCTTTCCCCCTCTCACTTTTCCAAATTCCTCAAAATCTAGACCAAACCTCTACCTTTCATTCTTCATCATTACCTCCCCTCTTTTCCCTTAATTTTCTACCTCAAAAGTTCATTTTTCACGTCTAAATCTCCAGCTGTGTGATATGTGGGCCCACCCTTCACTTAATGAATCCATAAATGGCATTTAATGTAAAGCAGGTCGGCAGGCGCCGCCTCTTTGATGAGGCGTCGCCTCATCGGGTACAAGTTGAAGAGGCATCGCCTCTTACCCAGGCTTGACATAGGCCTGAGTAGGGGCTTAATTCCATTTCTGGGCTTGGTTTAGGGGTTTTGGGCTTTCAAGTCTATTCCCGAAGAAGTTTTTGGGTTTTCTTGCATTCAACGTTCGGACTATCTCATCATTGGGCTTCCGTTGCAGGCCGATCAAACCGAGGGTGTCTACATATATATAAACAATAATAATTGAATAAATAAAGTAAAAGAAAAAATAGAAAGTAGTTGAAAAAAAGGGATGTTTTAGTTAGAATTTAAAAAAACATAATTTTTGATTTAAAAAAAGAGTAATATTTTAAATATAATAAAATTAGAATGTTTTATATAAAATAGAACATATATATTCTAAAATAAGATTTTTATATTTTATTAAAAATATTGTAAATTTTAATAACTCAATATATAAGTTTTTAGAGATATTTGTCAAATTTTGGATTTAATAATTTTAGAGCTCAACATTTTGATCATTTGACTGTTGACTTCTTGATAAAGTTGTTTTAACACCATCAATTGTAGCTTTTGGTGGTTCCCAACCTTTTAGTAGGACATCCCAAAGTCTAATTAGGTTACTATCTAAGTATAACTCCATCTTGAACTTCCAATGTGAATAGTCACTACCATCAAAGAAGGGTATGATCTATTCTTTTTGCAATTAAGTACCAAGAAGTGAAGCTCTGATACCAATTGTAATTACCCTAGAGGGGGTGAATAGGGCTTTTAAGAATTTAAAGATAATAAATAAAAATTAAGAAGGAATTAAAGGAACAAGAAGTAAAGACAAAAGTGTTTAAGGAGTTGGGTTTATCAAACAAACCTACGTCTCCACATAACTTTCCCAAGTTAGGATTTTTAAACCACTTCAATCTATTTACTTAGATTGATTTTTACAACTTGAGTTTGAGGCTCAACTCAAATCTTACAACCAAGAGTTTATGATCATCTTAAATTAAACCCCAAGTGTCTTCAATAGGCTAACACTTAAATATATATATATATGAGAGAAGGTTCAAATTGAACTATCAGCTATGGCCCCTAGGATCACATTTGACCTTTTATTTTTTTATTTTTATTATTTATTATTGTTAATTTTTTTTCCTAATAGAAAATTCTCTTGTTAAGAACAACACAGTTTGGACCCTCAAAGTAACAACGCTTGCATGGTTGTTATTTTCTTATTATGTAGTCATGTAGATCCTACTTATTTTGTTAACTGAACTACTGATGTGGCATTATTTTGTTCAGAATTCTTGTTGTTGTGTAAACATATGAATAAAAAATGCATTTTCTTGCGTTTAAACTAGATCTCGGGTTTGAATTTTAGTGTATGTAATCACGTTAAATAGTTGTTTGGAGATTTTGCCGTCATTGTGGACTTACCCGGATCAAACCGGATTAGTAAGAGTCAAATGGACTCTGAATACCGGTGGTTTAAAAAAAATGCATTTTGTTGTTGTGGGTCTAATACTTTGCCATTTTTTCTTGAATATTTTGTTAACAAGTCCTTGTTATTTGCATTTAATGTATAAAAATTTTTAGAACTATCTTTTTAATTGCATTGAATTTATTTTGTCATAATTTGCATTTGAACTTTGAATTAGGAAATATTGTTTTATTATCATATTTTGGATGTGCTCTTTACTTATTTGTTTAGAGTTTCCTATACAGCTTATAGTAAAATATTGCAAATAATATTTTAAAGATTTATGATTCATAATATGATGGATTTACAATCACAACTAGAAAAAGAAAAAAGAAAACCTATCATACCGATGAAGCTTTGTTCTATGGTAAAGATTAATGTTCTGAAAATAAAAGGTTCTACCTTGATTCCATTATTTATTTGTTATGTACATTTGTAAGTTGCATATATTTGCTTGATTTTTATTTTTTAAACTGATTATTTGAATTACTTCGCTAACTTACTGTGTAACAAAGTAATACACATAAATTCTAATAACCCATTCATCGAAACTCCTGTATCACAGGATCTTTGTGAGGCTACTGTCAATATTTTAATCAAACCTGGTACGGCCGAATGGGATCTTGACACCATTCGCACCATCTTTGATCCAGGAGATATTAATCGTATCTTGTCAGTCCCTCTCAGTTTGTATCAGCACACTGATGGTTGGTATTGGAGTGGTGAAAGGTCAGGGGAATACTCTGTAAAAAGCGGGTACAGGATGATTAGAAGAAATCAAGATATGCCATTGGTCAATGGGTCCTTTAAATGGAGAAGTTGTTGGGATTTATGTGTTTTGCCGAAGATCAAGAATTTTTTATGGCGAGCTTTTTCGGGTTGTTTGCCAACCATGCAAGCTTTGAGAAAGAAAAAGGTACCAATATAGAGTGTTTGTCCTATGTGTAACTCAATAGAAGAATCCTCTTATCATTTGTTAGTTTCTTGTCCTTTTACGAGAAGACTATAGTCTATATCATCGATTGAGGATATGTCTAGTCAGGCTATAGACCTTTAAGGGTGGTGGACTGTTCTCTCTAATCTTTTTCTTATGTCTGATTTACATATGGTTGCAACTTTGTTATGGTGTTTGTGGAGGAATCGTAATTCCAGAGTTTGGGATGGAAAATCGAAATCAACTACTACTTTGCTTGCTGAAGCTATTAAGCTCAATCAGAGATGGCAAGATGTTCAATCTCAAAAGCAATCCAATCATGGCAGTAGTGGTCCTTCCAACCAAGTTAGATGGTCTTGTCCTCCTTCGGGCTACCTTAAATGCAATGTTGATGTTAGTGTGCCTAATAATGCTTCATGTATCGGTATTGGCTGTATTTTGCGAGACTCGTTGGGAAAATTTCAATCAGCTTTCCATATCAGTAAACAAGGTGTATTTAATCCTTTGCTAGCAGAAGCTATGGCGCTTAGAGAAGCTTTCAAATGGCTGGTTCATAAGGGAGTGTCCAAAGTTTGTGTTGAATCTGATTCCCAAACCTTAGTACGAGCTATGCAGATACAGGCTCTTGATCTGTCACCTTTAGGTCTAGTTATCCAAGATTGTAAGCTTTTGTCCAGCTTTATTACTGACTGTAAGCTTGGGTTTGTTAAATGTTCAGCGAACGTTGTTGCTCATGTTATAGCACGAGTAGCAACTTCTATGACTGACGGAGAGTGGACAGGTTCTGTCCCTCATGCTATTTCTGATGTAATTCGCTTTGATTTGAATTAATTTATCTCATTTTCATTCAAAAAAAAAACACGATAAACACTATATCAGCATCCATTAATCATATAAGTTTAAATGTAAAATATTAATATATAATTTGTAAAGTATTAAAATATCACAATAGAATTATGAAATAAATTTTGATATTTAGAAATTAATATATATATATATATATATATATATATATCTCTTCGGCATTCCGTAATCACCAAGACCTCAATTATTCAATTTTGATATTTTAATATTAAATTGGTATGTTGTACATATGTTGAAAAGAATGGTGGTTGATTGACCAAAAAAAATATGGTGGTTGAAGGCAGTTACAAGTGGAGCATATTGTCACGGGCCATTACTTTTTCCAAAAGACTAGTTTGTTAGGGTGTGGAGTGCTCACGCTTACTGGCATTGCACTGGCTCCATACATGTCGAAGGATTGTACCGGCGGTCCGGATCTACCTCGCCCTGGTTTCTTTCGTGAGGGCTCCATATTGGAGAGGAGTAGGATCAGCTCTAATACCACTTGTCACGAGGCCATTACCTTTTCCCCAAAAAAACTAGCTTGTTATGGTGTGCAATGCCCACGCTTATAAGGTCAAGACCTCCCCCACAACTTTCCAATGTGGGATTTGTGACAATATGCTAGCTTAAAGAAAGGGAAATTTTATATTTAATAAATTGACCATTTGCTAATGAGGCGCAGCTCAATTAGTTAATATGTTGAGGCCCCAAAATTGAGGTCTTAGGGTCGATTCTCACGTGAAGCATGCTTGTATTATATATTTTTTATATGGATTATGATTTTTTATATGAATTATAATTTATAATTTGTATTAATAGTGATATATTTAAAATTATAAATAATGTAACCATATATGTAACATTTAAAAAAATAAATTGACCATTTAGATAAAATATATAAATTATCTACTCTTCTAAAAAAATTGAGTACCTTTTTTTTAAAAGATAACATGAGTACAGTACTTCTCAATGACAAAAATATCTAAAACAACAAAGTTTTTATTTTTTCTGCCATCTAAAATATGTATGTATATATGGAGGTTGATATATCTATTAATGGTAAAATATCAATACCTAAACGGATCTAAATTCTATTTTTTATTTTTTTTATTGATAAAGTGGTTATATAATTAAATCATATGAAAATAAATTTTATAATTTAAAGACGATAAAATTCAAATTTTGTACCTCATGATATTCTTATTCACTTAATTATTTCCTCACTAATAACTCTATTTTTGATTAATACTAGTAAAGAAATATTATATTATGAGAAGGAAATTGTTATGTAATTTATAAATTTTGTTATATTTTAAAATTTTCATTATTAAAAATATTTTTTTTTATTTAATAAATTCATTATTATAGTATGGCAAAATTTCAATCATAAATTTTTCATGTGGATGTAACTAATAATTTAAATGATAAGTCAACTAATTAACATCTGCATATAATACATTATTCATTAATTTTTCTTTTTATTTCAAAAAAAATCATACAATTTAATATATAGCAATTTTTGCATTAAGCACACAATAATATTTATATTTTTTGAGTTACACCCACTTGATAGTTCTAAAAAAAATTGTTCATGCTAATGTTTCAAATAAGAATTAATTAAATAAGTGTACCTTTTTTGTAAGGATATATCTTACGTTGATAAGTACATGATTATAGTCTGTAATGTGATTAATAAAGCTGCATTGGTGGAGTTGGGAGTTGAGATTGCCACAATAAAAGCCAAATTATTCATTTTTCTGTGCATTAATTATGGCAAAATACCATATGTGTTAAAGATTCCAAGATAGTGTTACCATTATGTATTGATTAATTATAATTTACTCACAACACTACCATATCTCTATTGTTAGAAAACCCCTATCTATCTTTTCTTAAAAGAAAAGAACAATTTCATCTAGTTTTTTTTTTTCTTAAAAAGCAAAAATCTTGATTTCTCTTCTAAGTTAATAATTAATCTTATTATTCATAATGAAATAATATTGTCCCAAGGGGCTGGATCTGACGGTAATTAGCTAATGTTTACAGCTGGACGTTCCAAGCTTGAACCTTGGGTTAGGTAGGGATAAAATAAATTGATTTGGACTTCACCCCCTACCTTTAAAAAAAAAAAAAAAAAAAAAAAAAAAAACTAATATCACTTTGATTTTTCTTTATAATTATATTACCAATGAGATAAAATTCGATCGCTAAATATTACGTGTTATTAGTATTTTTAACGAAATTATTGTAAAATATTAATTTATAGCGTTCGTTTTCAAGTAAATAGTTTTAGTTGTCTAATAACATTTAGATTTTTTGATATAAATATTAAAAAACATTGGTTACAATGCCCTTTTGAAATATCTTGATATTTTTCTTTTCATTTTTGCAAAAGAGAAAAAATTTTATTTGGACAAAATTCTTTTTTCACACTTTTTTTTATTTGATGTCACCCGATAGTAACAAGTATTCTGACTAATTTGGGTGAATTTTGAAGAGAAGTAGAGCTCTCCGAATATCTATTTCTCTGTATATAAAACTTAAATATAAAATTTTATTTAAAAAATTTAAACTTCTTACTATTTAGACCAATAAATATTAGACACTTTAATATATCTAAATCATTGCAAGACCTTGATAATTACTATGTCACAACTATACATTTTATCTTGTCGATGAAAGTCGGACGAACCATTTTCATTGGTATGATGACTTTTATGCGTGACCAATAATTCATCAACTTGCATGCCATTACTGTAGGTTGGTTCACATCAACATGATTGACACTCGATCCCCAACACATTTCACAACATTAGCTATAAATTTTCGAATTTAATTTTGCTTGGATTTAGAGTTTATTATTAATAATAGCTTGTGTTTTAACCATTCCATTAGTAACAA
>CATIWK010410931.1:0-14420 GCA_949634005.1 Mallotus japonicus
GTACTTTAGTTATTTGATATATATGTAAATTATTAATGCAAAGTGAACAATTAAAGTGGGAGGTATTAACAATCAACGGACCTCGAGAGTGTTGGCCCACGCACACACATGTGGACTTATAATGGAGTTGAGCCCATGTAATACAAAACCAATTGGCTTATGTTAAAGTTCAATCTACACCACTTATAAACCCTTATTTATTTTATAAGTTTTTAATGTGGGATATATTCTCAACATAGTTTGATGCTTATTTCTTAATTAATTAACATTGTATTTAGGACAACTCACTTGACAGTTTTAGATGGTGGATCAGCCATGAAGATGGCAGAAAGATTACAAGGAACATGTAATTCCAAGCTAAAATGGGAAGTTGCAGTAAGGGTTAATTATTAATTAGAAGGTAATTGTCATCATTATGGCATCACCCCCGTGTCATAAATTTTTACATTTTTTATTGTATTTTTTTTGTTATTAGAATATCATATGATCTAAAATTTAATGGACTGTACAATAAAGAATAACTTTTTTTTCTAATCGACAACAATAAAAATTAAATTTTACACGTCAAAATGCTTTTAAAAAGAAATTACCACTTAACCACTCCTTTATTGGCTTTTATTGTTAAGTTAGATGTCAACGAACCCAGTTTATGTATATTCATAGCCTAATTTCTTGGTTTTCTAGTGAATTTATATATGTATTCAGAAATTATCTTTTTTGCTAGCAAACGGAATTAGACAGGGAGTAATAGAGTTGGAAACAAGTTTCATAAATTTTTATGAAATTTAATTGTAAATTTAAATTTTATGTATTTACCATGAATGGCAATTTATTTAAATTTTTGTTTTATTAAATTTATGAAATTAGTAATAATTAACTCATATTTATTAAAATTAATTTGATATTTTTAACTTATATATTTTATTTCTCTTTTTCATTTTTTATTTATTTTATATCTTAATTCAAATAGGGCATTTTTAAAAAATTAAAATATTACATAAAATTCCAAATTTATTATAAATATAACATTCATTTTATTTAAAATGAATCCGTAAATTGTATCTAGTGCAAAAATATAAAAATTTACTTACAAAGAAAATAAATTTCTCAATAAATTTGAGTTGGACATAATATAATCTGATAATATTTTGCAAAATATTTCATTTTATTATAAGAAAAATGAGCAATTTATTACTAGAATTGGGAGGAAGGAACCAAACATGAGGAATCTTAACCAACAAAATTGATCCTTTGGGATGATTACAAATGGAACAGGATCTAGTGATTTTGACATTAAAGAGATGAGGGCAAATTGGCTTCCTTGTTTTGATTTGGTGATGTATCAATTCACATGAACACTTGTGAAGATGGGCAGGTAAAATGAGGTTAATGGAGTTGCAAACATGCTCATTAAGACAAGATCTGCCCTGGAGTTGTGCTATTATTTGATCAAGTTTTGAATTCATTCTATTACTTTCAACCCATTCACAGTTACACCCACCAAACATGAACACAAACACAAACACAAACCTTTTGGACCTGCATGTGATAGTACAAATTTATGCACTCAAGATTTAGCTTAATGTGTACTGTTAATGTGTACTGAAATTAAAGAAAAAAAGGGTAATTTGGCTTACTATTTCTTGTAACTTTTTTTTTTTTTTTTTTTGCATTGTCAACATCTTCAAGCCCCATCTTCAACACGTAAAAAGTAGTAGCAGTCTCCATATGAGAAAGCTTAACACAGCAGCTTAGCTTCAATGTGCAATCAATTTTAAAATTGAAGGGTTCTTAGAAGTTTCCCTTGCTACACAAGAAAATTGTTGGGTTTGTTACCACACGAGGAAACTTCCTCTTTGGCTTCCTCCATTTTTTACCAATATATTTTCCTGACATCAAACTATAACGGGCTAAAAAGAAAATTCTGACATAGATTGCTACTTCAAGTTTTAACTAAAAAATGAGCAAGGGTCCAGGTCTATATCAGGATATTGGCAAGAAGGCCAGAGGTAATTTTTACAACTTTGATGATGTTCAGGTTTTCTTGATAAATTGCTCATAGATTTTGTTTACATTTTGATTTAGATCTTCTCTATGGAGACTATGCTCATCAACCAAGAACCCATTTTGGTTACAAGGACAACATCAGGTGGAATTTTGATCTCTCCTGCCAAAGTAATGCATCTATTCTCCATCTCTATTAAAGATGTTAGTATTGTCGTTTGCCCCTTTGCCCCATGCATAACTAGTAGTATTATTATTATTATCATTAGTTTACGATGTCTCATTTGTTAATCAACATATTGCTTCCTATGACTCTTACAGCTCCAGAGATTTTTCCAGGAGTGTCAACATATTTCAGATTCTTAGTTCCTGATTCTGGCAGGGTAAGAAAAGTGTGCCAACTTATACATCTAAGCAGCTTTCATGTCATTTCTGAGTGAATTACACTTGTGTAAGGTGACTGACTGCAATAACAGGTGGAACTGAGATTCTTGCATGAGTATTTCGGGATCGCTGCAGGTGTTGGAGTGAAATCTTACGAAGATGGATTATTTAAAGGAGACGGATATTTCCCCGTTGTGAACTTGTCAGGTGTGGCAGGAAGCCCTTTTTTTTCCCTTGGGACAGATATTACCTTCAATGCAGCAACAACGTCATTTGATGAATTCAGTGCTGGTCTGAGCTTCAACAGTCCCTACGTTATCTCTTCCGTGAACTTGTAAGTAATCCCCATTAGCAACTGAAAGGAAAAAATAGACACATGATTAGATTCAAATTTTTGTTTCTGTTGAGCGCCGAGATCAAGTGTAACTGTGCTGATTCTTGTTGATGCAGGGACGACAAGCTTGATGCTGTAAAAGCTTCCTGTTACTATTCGTTCAATGAACTCACCAGGACTGCCATTGCAGCAGAGCTGAAGCATAATTTTTCGACCACTGGAAAAACCACAGTCACATTTGGTGCGCAGCATTCAATGTTTCCATCCACATTGATGAAGGCTAGAGTGAACACGGATGCCAAAGTAGGTGCACTCTTTAGGCTGGAAATGTGGGAAAAAGTCCTTTTAGCTTTCACTGGAGAGATGGATTACATGACCTCGGACTCTGGCAAGATTTCAAAACTTGGAGTTTCCATGGCTTTCAATCTCTAGAGAAATTGGAGTTTCTGTGGCTTTTAATGTCAGAGCAACTTCACCAAGAAAAGAGAAATAATAATAGTACTGCTTCTTCGATATTATGGCAGCCTGGCTTTTGCTTATAATTACGACTCTCCTCCATCAAAATTTATATATCGGTCTCAGTTTCTGAATCCCTTTTCTAGTACTACAACAGGGAAAAGCGAGTGAAAAACATATACAACATGCATATACAGAAATGCAAATATTAAAGGCAACTTAGCCAGTTGTCTTCATTTGTAATACATTATTTTATTTGATAAGATTTACTATAGCCTGATTGATTGATTCCAATGAAAAAACAGAGGATTTAAGTCATGTTTTTGCAAGATTATAAATAGCACTCGTCTCTCTTATATTATAAAATAAAAGACAAACAGATTGAAAACGACAGATTGGCATTTTCATGAACCTGACAGTTATGCCGTATTTTGACTCTCCAACGAGACTTTGGCATAAGGAGCTACACCACAGCTACAACGAAGTTTTCAATTTTGCCATCTCGGTTCCTCGTCAAAGTTATTTAAGAACTTTGATTCCAAAAGCATATGCATCAACCTTGACACAGCATGCACGCATTAACTCTTTAAATATAGGGCATAAAGCATAACAAAGTAAAAAGAACAAAAATTATGAGATATAGCAACAAGCCAACCACTGTTGAATGAGAATTCAGTAATGCTAACAGGAAGCAGGTAATATTAACAATTTAAAAGGCTATATGATGCTGCCGTTTGATAGGTAAGTATGAAAAGATTTAAAAAAAAAGAAAAACCATCTGCACACCTTTCACATATCATTTTAGCTACCTAGCTAGGTAACTAAAACAAAAGTCATGATCCTAACAAGACCTAAAGGCGATTACTAATGGTGGGCAGAAGCTTGAAGAAGTCCATCACGAATCTGGGTAGCAACATCACGAACAGCACCTGGTCCATGGGGCACGAACACAGCAGAGGATTTAGAGGCAGCACCGATTTCCTTCATTGTGTCAAAATACTGAGTGACAAGGACCATGTCCATGATATCTTTTGCTGTGGTCCCAGGCACATTTTCAGAAAAACCCAGCACACTATCTCTTAGTCCATCCACAATTGCTTGTCGCTGTCGAGCAATACCCAACCCAGCAAGATATTTTGATTCAGCTTCACCCTCAGCTCGCTTAATTTGTAGAATCTTTTCAGCCTCTGCCTTCTCACTAGCTGCAACCCTTAGTCTTGCAGCTAAGAAAGAAACAAGTATATGAGAAAAATACATCAAGCAAAAAAAGAAAAAACTGATTTTTCCAGAGTCAGAGTTCATTTACATGTCAAAAACCAATTGGCAGAATTCATGTCCATCCCTTGCAACTACAATATGATTAAAAAATCTGCCGATCCAAATAATGATTTTTATACACCAATCTAATAATAGATATACATTTTCCACCATTAAATACATGTCTCTTTCTGCCTTGTGAATCACATCCACCACCACAACTTTGGATAGTTTATATGTGCATAATACAGCTGGTAGTCAACAGTATATGCATTCTAATAAGTGAGAGACTGTCGGATGTGTAGCAATACATAAAATACATATAGAGATACCTGCATTTATTTCATTCATTGCCCGCTTCACATGCTCATCAGGTTCTATATCAACAATCAGAGTTTGCACAATTTCAAATCCATATGCAGACATAGCCTGGAAGAGATTATTAAACACAATAATATTGTTACGCAGATTTACAAGACAAGTTTCTCAACTCCCACAATTTTCATTACCAACCACAAGTTAATTGAATTAGCAACATGAAAACAAAAAAAAATTCAATCATTTATGTCACCTTTTCAAGTTCGTCTTCCACAGCTTTGGCAATGTCATTCTTCTGCTCAAAAGCATCATCTAGATTAAGTTTTGGAACACTTGCCCTGATTACTGAAAAATGTTATGGGAAGAAACAAGCTAAGTCTATTATATATGTGTTTCAAAATGAAGAAATACACATTGAAGTACGAATACGCGTGTCCACATGTGTCTAGTCATGAATTATGTCCAAGCAAAATATTCAGTACCATCAAAAACATAGGCCTGGATTTGTGCCCTTGTGTTGCTGAGCTTGTAGAAAGCATCACTTGCTTTATCAGCCAGAGCACGGTATTGAATGGATGCAACAACATTGACAAACACATTGTCCTGAAAATAAATGGAAGAAAGGATTAAATTGGCTCAGCAACCCAAAAAATGATCCTGTAACAATGAGAAATAGGCATAATAGCAATAATAACAATAACAAAAATAAAACCTTTGTTTTAGTCTCGCAACGGACATCGAGCTGTTGTAGCCTGAGGGACAGATGGCCAGCAAGCTGACTCCCAAAAATCCAAGGCAGACAATGGCATCCAGGCTCAAGAACATCCTCAAATTTCCCAAACCTCTCCTTGATAGCCACTGTTGATTGACCAACTTGGATACAGCAAAACAGATTACCCATTTTCACTACACCCAAAACGAAACAAATAAACCCCACTAACTCAGCAAGAAAATATCAAAACAAGAAAAAAACGATGTTCTGTATCTAAAATATGATCAATTATTATTTTATAGCAGGAAGGAACCCTAAAACCTATTTTTATACTCTAAATATTTTATAATTAAGGCAATAAATCACTCATTTATTTTTTTTAATTATACAAAACACGCGCTGAGTAGCTAATACACACACTTCGCAGCTAATGTGCGATCAAAAACCAGCCCACTCTCCGGCTCCCATAAATGGTGAAAATAAATAAATAAATAATAATAATAATCACAAAACTTCTATAAAAAAATATACAACAAAACAGGAAATTTTCGGCAAATAACCCTAATCGCGAACCAAAAACTTGGAGATGATAAGTTAGGGATTGAAATTGAGGGAAAATAAAAGAGAAGATAGAACAAGATTACCTTTTTCTGTGTATGCGATTTGATGGAAACAGAGAGATTCTTGAAATGGAGGAAGCGGAAGTGAATGCAAATAAAATTTTGTTGGGATGAGTAGCAAGCAGTGTTCGGTTCTCTGCTGGCGCGCCAATTGGATGAGCAGCCGCAGCACGCAGAGATTAGCGCCACGCGGCACTATCCGTACTTTGGGCTCGCTTTGCCAGCGCTGATTGGGCTCTTTTTTTTTTTATTTTTATCTTCAATTTGTTAAAGAAAATTTTGCTTTTTTCTTACTTCAAACATGTTGAATAAAATTTTCAAATTTTATAAATTCAATAAAAATCAATAAACTCAATTTTTAACAAATTTCAATAGGAGTGAAAAAGCTTTTACTAAAATTCTTCGAGTAAGATATTATTATAAATAACAATCTACTAACGATAGTCGGAATCAGCTAGTGGGAATTATATTTTCACTTAAATAATATTTCATTCAAATATAATTCGTATTAAATTAGTTATTAAAATTTTTTTACCATTATATTCTAATGATTTAAAAAATAATAATTTAATATTTAGCTTGTTAATAAGAGTAAAAAGACAACTAAATATAAAAAATTTTATAAAAAATATAATGTTACAATTTTGATGTAGTATTTGTTAAAAAAATAATTGGCATAATACATATTTGGCCCCTTGTACTTGTCACTTTTTGTCAGTTTGACATCTCAACTTATAGTTTTGCCATTTTGACACCTGAACTTGATTAAAATATAATTTTGAAACCCCTGTCAGTACACATGGCACGAAATAACGAATCAGCATGTGTCATATCATAAGGGTTTAACTGACAAAAAACTATAAGTAAAGGTGTCAAACTGATAAAAAAAATGACAAGTACAGGGGGTGGTAGATTCATTATATCATTATATTTGTTCAAACTAGTGCATTTTAGCCAAGTTTAGGTGTCAAAATAACAAAACTATAAGTTAAGGTATCAAACTGACAAAAAATGACAAGTACAGGGGGCCATGTATGTATTATGCCAAAATAATTTTTAGAATTAGTATGTAAAATTGTAGGCACAATACATACAGCACCCCCTGAACTTGACAATTTTTGTCATTTAGACACATTTACTTATATTTTTGCCATTTGAGTACCTCAACTTACCAAAATCATAACTTATAAACCACTTTGTGCACATGTGGCACATAATGTGAATCCAATCGCCCAAGAGCGTGTTACTCAATTGAAATTTACCTTAAAAGAACTTTGTAGAAAAAGTAAGCATAATTTGAAAGCAGAAGAGCATTATCCGGATCATCAGCAACACCCATCTAATAAACAAGATCTATCTTGTGAAACTCATCATAATCCTTGGGTTGAATCTCCATCGATATACACAACACAAATAGTTTTATTGTCTCCTGATTAAGAATCGAGTATCCTGATTCTTCCTCTTACAATAATGTTGCTTCTTCAACAACCACATTCCACAACTCTAATTCTTCTTCTTCCTCAGTCATTTCTTGATATCCAAGAAAGCTAATACCAGGATATTGAATCGAAGTCAAGTGTTCTTGACTCGATTTACGAGTCGCTATCTCATTGACTAGGATTGATTTGTAATGCATTCTTCCGGATGGACTTATAGCCATGCTACGATCCATTGAATGTACTGTGAAATTAGCTAAAAGGAGCATGACATAGATCATGAGATTCAGAGTTCGCAAAAAGACTTGTTGAAACAACCAAATGAAGGAAGCATTCATTTCGTTTTGAAACTTATCAACAACTGCTTGTAAATTTTCATTGTAAGGTATACCCTTTTATAGATAATGCATAATTTTGAAGCTCTCTAATCATAAACACCATTAAAGAAAAAGCCTTCTTCTTTAGGGTGGTTGTGCAAAATCTATAAATAGGCATAATAGTAAATTTAGTTATCGGTAATCTTCATCTATTTGTGATTTATTTATCTTTGATATGTAATGGAGGATGTAGAATTTCATAAAGATGACATAGTGGAGCTTGTGAATTTCGATGACATAGGCGAACTTGACTGGAACAATCTGTTTAATTGATTGCCTGATGCTTCACTTACTTTGACCAACGAATCTTCTCCCTCGCCAAAGAATTTTTCAACCTCTTCTCCTGATTCCATTTCTTCATGGATCGGCCAAGTCAAAAATATTTTGATGAATGACAATGATGGTTTTTCAACTGTAGAGCCATCTCAGCTAATTTCAAATTCCTTTTTGGTTGTTATCCTCATTGACTCTCCCACTGATGTCCCCGTTCCTCTACTTAATGCTTCCACTAACAAGGACCCGTGTGTTTCTTCTGATAATGGAAACGATGGTGCTTCCAAGACATAAAAAGAGAAGGAGGAGAAAATAGTTGATGATAAATCTAAGGTAGAAAAAATGGTGAAGATCCTGATGATCCCCTTTTTAAAAAACATAAAAGGTATTTCTAATTTATTTAAATTTTTATAAAATAAATGATTTTTTGCTTTATGGCAAAAATAGGCCAAAAGGGTCGATGCACATATGCGTCTTGCTTATGTAGTAGCCCTGTCAAACCACTTTAAAACACGCATTTCTTCTATTTGCTTATTGGGCAGCAAGGGGTTTACAAATGATGCGGACCAGATAGCTCTATAGTTCATGGAACATTTGGATTGTGGTAAAAGGGCTAAAGTACACAGTAGTGATTCAGAAGGCCATAAATTTTGACACCAGTTGAGTTATAGAGCCCATAATATATCAAATCGAAACTTATTCAGAAATCTATATGGACATTAGTCATAACTTAGTTTCTATCCCAAATTCGACTGTTTAAAGATCCTTTTTGGCCTTTAAAGTTTTATGTTCGTTTTTTTACCATTTTAGTATTTTTTTGGCTTTTAGCCCTTTTCTTTTTAGGGTTTTGTCTTAAACACTATTTATTCATCTTTTCTGTTTGAAAGACAGTTTTTGCCAATTTTAATACATAACTCTATTTCTCCAATTTTCGATATTCGATTGAATCAATAAAATTGATGTCTATTTTCTGGTATTCGAATTAACAGGTTATAAAAGGTTAAATTTCTAGTATTCTTGTTTGAATCAATAGGATTTCAAAAATTATCATTTTATTTATAGCTTCCACTCCGTTGGCGAGTTGAGGTGCTCAAATAGTAAAAATATAAATACAAGTGTCTAAATAGCAAAAAATGTCAAGTTTAGGGGGCGCTGTATGTATTGTGCCAAAATTGTATATGTATAGTGTATGTATACTATGATAAAAAAAATAGACATAATACATATGTAGCCCCCTGTATTTGTCAATTTTGGTCATTTTGACACCTATACTTACATTTTTACCATTTTAACACCTCAACTAGCCTAAAACACTACTTATAAACTATTTTTTGCATACATGGCAACGCGTGTGTATTTTGTAGTAAATGAGCGCGTTAGCTCAATGTTGAACATTAGATTTTTTTTTTTTTTGGTCTAAAGTTTTGAACATTAGATGAAACATGAATATTAATGGGAATCAATGCTTTTTAGCCTCCACCTTTATATACTGCATTTTCATCTTCCTTGTGCCTCCTCTTCATCTACTTCTTCTTTTCTTCATATTCCTTTTTCATTTTTCTTTTTTTTCTTCCTGAAATTTCTATTAACTACTTGGAGCAGTTATGGCACTCTAGCTCTCTTTGATGATGGTGAAAAACAAGAAATGAAGTTTCTTATAAAGAAGGTTTACGATCAAGAAGAAGACGAAGAAGCTAGCACTTACTCAGTTGCCCCATCAAACAAAGGCTAAATGCAAAGCTAGATAGGCACTACTCCAACAAAAATGGTGATTTAACAAAGACAGCATATAATACAATTATTCTTTCTAACAAATCTCAAAATATATCAGCACCCATCTAAAATTGAATGTATAAACCTGAAGTGAACACGAGATCTACATTTGGTTAAAATTCGGTAAATTTTGGTGATGATTTAGTTTGTGGTTCATGGTGGTGATGGACATGGTGAAGTGATAGATCAGTGTATTATTTAATTGTTTTCAATATCCTTTTCCTTTTTCTACAATTAATTCAATTCAAATAATAATTTATGTTGATGGGTTGTTAATTTAATTTATTGAATTGATTCAATCTTTATAATGCTTTCAAGTGTTTGATAAAAAAACTAAGAGAAATGGTAGACTTTCTTCAAGCTATGAAAATATTTTAACATCAAAGGGATAGCCTTTTGAGCTATGCACTTGCCTATGAGTGGATACTGAAGATAGGTTTTCCAATAGAGTATTTTTTAATGATGAGAACTGCTCACTTTTTGGAGTATGACAATAGGAAATTGTAGATGAACACAGGCAACACTAGCCAGAGAGTGGATGCTAAAGATGTGGTATCGTTTCTCAAAATTGTAAATGATTGGCATTTTTCAGGTTTTGATTATTCCTATCAGCTGTATTGTGCCATTATGCTAGCACATCTCAAATTGATATGATATTGGATATCATTCTCAAAACTAAATTACACTTTGTATTGATAGTTGGTTAGTGTTGGTCCTGTGTAAATGTAAAGAGAAATTTTTTTTTTAATTTATTTAATTTGGTGGCCACAAGCTAAAAAAAAAAAGAAATAACTATGATCTACAAACATATGCCAATTGCTTATTTACTTTGATATTTATGTCAGCAAAGTGAAAATCACGCACCAATTCAAGGCTGAGAAAGTGTAAATGAGTGTTTAAAAACTATGTTTTTGATATGTTGAGGTGTTAAATTGGTAAAATTATAAGTTAAAGTGTAAAATGATAAAAAGTGACAAATTGAGGGGGCTGTGTATGTATTAAGCTAAAAAAATATTAATGATAAAATGAAATTTGGGAGATAAAGGCCACAACAATTTGATTGGTGGAGAAAGGCTTAAGATTACAGGCGCTGTCCCACGTGTCAATTGCATCACCAACGCAACACAAACCCACACAAGTTCGCTACGCACAAACAGTCTCTCATTCTCTCTGTTTCGGATTCTTCTTCTTCTTTCTATCTTGATCTGCTCCTCCATCAATGGCGGTCACAGCGGCAGCACCACCACCATCCTCACCTGCTAGTCTTCGACTACTCCACCGCCACCGTTCCTTCTCTTCCAACACTGGCTTTGCCCGTCCACTTCCGGCCAAACAGTCCCTCACCATCGTTGCCATGGCTCCCAAAAAGAAGGTATTTTATACTGTTCTTGCAATTTTTCATTTTTTTGGTTTAGGATTTGAACTGGGTATTTTTAGTCTTTCATTTAATTGGGTTCAGCTGAGATTCGAACGCGCAGGTGAACAAGTACGATGATGGGTGGAAGAAAAGTTGGTTCGGAGCAGGAATTTTTTACGAAAGCAGTGAAGAAATGGAAGTGGATGTGTTCAAGAAACTAGAGGAGAGAAAAGTACTTAGCAACGTAGAAAAAGCAGGCTTGTTGTCCAAAGCAGAAGAGCTTGGGTTGACCTTATCATCAATAGAGAAGTTGGGTTTATTCTCAAAAGCTGAAGAGTTAGGGTTGTTGAGTTTGTTGGAGAAGACAGCTAGTCTCTCGCCGTCCATACTTGCCTCAGCTGCACTTCCTGTGCTTGTGGCTGCCCTGGCAGCCATTGTGATTATACCGGATGATTCGGTGGGGCTGGTGGCTGTGCAAGCTGTGTTGGCAGGTGCACTTGTTGTGGGTGCTGCTGGGTTATTTGTTGGGTCTGTTGTGCTTGGTGGATTGCAAGAAGCTGATTGAAAATTTTTTCACTTTTTCTCGTATGTTTCTGTGCACATATAGGAGGGAGATTAGAATAATGGGGACTATTGTACGCATATGAGCAAGAGAATGAAATGTTACATGTTAGGGAAAAAGAGGATTCAATTTATGTGAGTAGTGATGGTTTTTTTGCATTGGTCATTTGGTCAATTTAGGTAATTATAGAAATTGCTAACCTTAATTAATTAATTAATTTATCTTTCTTTGTATTGGCTTGAAGCTAAACACTGATCTATGAGTAGAAAAAGCCATAAATCAACACACAATTTCATTAACAGTAGATATAAAAAGATAATCCATGAGAAGGGGAAAAAAATTTGTTTAAATAAGGAGGAGAAAAGGCCATAATTAACACTAGATACAAAAGGGGAAAACATAATATGGAGATGCGGGGTATCGATCCCCGTACCTCTCGCATGCTAAGCGAGCGCTCTACCATCTGAGCTACATCCCCTGTTGACAACATAATTGATATGTAATTGATTACCCTTCTCAATTCAAACTCTTACAATTTTTTGTTTTTTGAAACTAAACTCTTATTACCTAAGCAAATTTAGTATTTATGCTACAGAATTAGAAATCATTAATCACAATGCTCTCCAAGGATCATACACAGAACACTTACACAATACTGAAATTTGATATCATCCTCCTTACTCAGCATGATCAAGCAGACATCTACTGCTGACTTGTTGATTTATATCTGTAGCGGCAAGCCCAGAAGAGATAGTGCAAGAAGTTTATTCCACTTAGTACGCACATCAACCAGTAAAAACGCTCGAGGTGATAATGATTCAAGTTGCTTCCGAATAGCCATGGTGTGTGTCTGTATGCACTTGTGATAGCATTGACTGTTGACACAAGCACAGAGCTGAGGTAGTATCCCATTGCCAGTGATGCCCATGAGAGCGATGTAGCCAATGATCTCATGCTTGCAGGGGCCTCTGTGAAGAAGAATTCCATCATCCCAGCCAAGGTGAAAAGATCAGCTGATCCAAGGAACAAGTACTGCAGCGCTATCCAAAGGAATGTTATCGGTAGAGGTTCAGCAGAATCTGTCAGTCCAGAATTTGTAGCCACTCTCTTTCGCTTCATTTCCACTAGAGCTGCCACTGCCATTGCTACGATGGATAGGACTAACCCTGTCCCTATTCTTTGCAAATGAGTGATCCCCATTTCAGATTTTGTAACTTTTCTTGCAAATGGGGCGATGATATGGTTATATATTGGTGCCAGGGTCATGATGAAAATGACAGGGAAAACAGGGAGAGAAGCTGGTGGGACTTTCAAGGAACCAAGTTTAGTATTCATTGTAGATGCTTGTTGGACAGAAAAAGTGGAGAGCTGAGCAAGACAGCAGTTTAACATTATTGCAGACATAAAGATAGGGAGTATCTTTAGCACAACCTTAACCTCTTCTACATCTTTTACTGTGCATTGAAGCATTGGGCTTATAGACTTGTTCATCGCTGCTCTATCGAGAAACCTGAGACTTCCTGTTGCATTTTGATTCAGTGCCTCGTTTTTGGTGTTGCTGCCCTCTCCCTCACTGGTTTCAGTGGTGTATGATGAGCTGGTATCCACGCCCATAACAGCATTACTAGGATTCCCAGGTCTACGGGTGCTGTAAACTGCTGCAAGTAGAACCTGCAAGAGCATACAAAAAAGAGAATATGATTTAGCAGGGTTCGTAATTTGCAATATCCGATGGTTGAGTTCTACTCCACGTTCTGATAATACCTTGAATATGGTCGTGATGGCACTTCCTGTTGGAACTTTGTTCCTGTAAGTTGGGGATCCGAGGAGGAAGGTCGGTATGGAGAGAAGTATTGCTGCAGTAGAGATCCCAAAACCCCACTGCCAGCCTTTATTATCTTCAATCCATACCACAAAAGTCACTGCAATCAGAGCCCCACAAGACAGGCAGAATACATAGTAATTAAAAAATGCTGATCGCTGCTTTCTTCCTTGCTGGGTGCTTTCATCGAACTGCTCTGCACCATGTGCAGGAAGTGAACCTTTTATTCCTCCAACACCTAGTGCTACTAGATAGAGGCCTGTAAATAACATCGCTGCTTTGTTTCCATCAACTTGTTGGCAAGAGATGCTCGTGTTTGGTGAAACACATGGTGGTGGTTTCAGCGAAGGCAGGTGAGCTTGGACAGTGAGTACTAACAGGCCCTGTTTCATTTTCCAGAATTTGTCAGGACATGAATAAATATATGATCATAAATTGTTGGTTCAGGAATTGTAACTGTGGCGCTTGATTTTTCTCCATGGATGATTAGGACATTAACTTCATTGATAATGCAATTTGTTTGACCAAATTATCACATATAGTATGTAAATAATTTTTTTTGTTTATTTTAGTTTTTTTTTTGATAATGTAATTATTAGATGGCGTGTGGTGTTATTTTGTTGTGTGTGTGTGTGTGTTTGAGGTTATTAAATTCTCAAAAAAAAGAGACTGTGTGGTGTGGATAGGTGTAAGGTTTTTGTGGTATTTCATCTCTGGTCTTAGATCCCACATCAC